>JAGDYQ010000003.1:2682967-2825467 GCA_021962125.1 Bulinus truncatus
ATTCAGGACACGTTGACATATATCATAATGTGCAGGGTTGTTAGTATCGAAGTATCGGTATCGGACAATACAGTATCGGCGATACTTTTTCAGTATTGGTTGCTGTATTGCCGATCCTTTTTGTATCAAGTATTGATTTGTGTATCGCCGATACATTTTAAACGAAAAATTTTCGATACTCGATACCAATACTTTTCTGTTGCCACTATTAGCTAATTGATCTATACCAATAGCGATTTAATACATTGTTTTAAAAGTAATCTTCATAAATTCAATCACTACTTGTAATGATAACCATCAACCCTACCACTATTAATACCACCCACCTCCCCACCAAGACAACTTGGATCACAAGGCTGAAGTTGAACAAAACTTAAAGCGTGCTTGCAGTGCACTGAGTGCAGTTTCCACTCAACTTACTTGGCAGGGTGGAGCAGCTTCAATACAGTCAGCTGTGCAGTTTTACTGCACGGCGGCAGAACCGGCTTAATAGTAAAGTTCTGCTGAAGTAGACAGATATCTTGAAGATAACTCATCAGAAATGCTGTCATTAGCACCCTACCCAACCTACACAAGCATTAAGAAACTATATTGCTGATTTGATCAGCTAGTGCTGAGTTGAGCGCCTGTTTTCAATAGGTTGGCATATTTTTATGCCATTACGTTCTAGGCTAAGCAATGATTGTTTTGAAATGATGGTCGTCTTACGTGCTGCCAAGTAGTGAAATAGTAAAGAAAAGTTCCCTTAGCCCTGACGGGTCATCGGGGATTCATCTGTTTTTATAACCTCGGCATATGAATGGATTGTGTGGTTAGCACAACGCCCAGCCGCCTTTACTTCCCCCAACTTAAAGTCGGGTACCTATTTAAAACTGGATGAACTTGTGGAAAAATTCCCATTTTTCTCACCGAGGATCGAACCCATGACTCTGAAGTCGACAGTCGAGTATCTACACCAATTGGCCAGCTGTCAAGTACTAAAGTGATTAGCATTAAATTTGTGCTTTGACATTGTATTTTATTGTTTTCACTTTTTTTTTAATCTTGAAAAACTTGCACTCATTATTATTTTAAATAAAAATAGTTTGTTATTCTCAAAAGTATCGGTATTGTATCGGTATCGATTTTGGCAATACATTTTTACTTGAGTATTTGTATTGGTATCGGCGATACTATTAAAATGAAGTATTGGTATCGGTATTGACGATACAATTTAAGAGTATTGTTAACAACCCTGATAATGTGTGTGAAATCCCTGTAAGGATGAGATGAAATCTCTTAGATCCTATAATCCACTGATGGGACGATTTTTAGCAGTGCCCTTCTTTCATCCCCCCCCTTATCCAATAGTGCAATGGCCATGGAGGCACCACGGGATATATAGTGTGGGTGGACAATGTAAAGCATTGCCCGGGAAAAGGAAATTAAATGTTTTTGTATTTATTGCGCATGTCATGCTGATATGCAGGCGTATGTCTTATAGATAATCAAGCTACACAGCCGCTGGACAATCGTCTATCGCTACATTTGTCCAAAGGTCAGCCTTTAATTATTATAATGAATGGTGATGCTATCATGATCGTGACGACACGTACTTCTACCTGGGGCTCGCAAACCTCTATAGGATATCAAAAGATAAATCAAAACAATTTATCAGCTGCTTTATACAATTATAATTGCATCCCCAAGGCCGGAGCTTTTTTTTTTTAACGCCGCCATTGCCAGCATGGTAGGGTGTAGTGTGCCTACCACACCAGCACTGTTGGCGGCGCTGATGCATGTCTGCCATGCCTACAGAGCGGCGGGGTGAGTGTACCCGCTATCATCTGCAGGGACGGCAGAAAGATGGGTTTTAATCCTTGCCCGAACTTGCCAGACCAGCAGGGTGTGTGTACTGCCAATCGGTCAGAATGGCAAGGAACGGGGTTTTTTCCTGCCACTCGGACAGAGGGGAGGGTGTAGTGTGCCTGTACCTCAGCCCGAAATGGCAGGCTGCGCAGGTGTGCTTGAGTGGGACGGAGAGGAAGGGTGTTGTGTGCCGACCACATCCGTCACCTCCGCCAGCTGTGAATACCGCGGTCTCGGATAGTCCTCATTGACCACAGTACCACCACCCTCGCAAGTAATGGTTTTTTTTCCTGTCTAGAGAACCCCTATGATCCATCCCCCGTGGATCATGGTATGTCTCTCAGACCAGGAAGGAGAGATCACAAAATATCATGCCAAAATATTTTGTGATACTTTCCGAAACAAATTTTTTTTGATCTAAGCCAAAAGGCCGAGGAGCTTACCAAACGTGGCCGAGCTGCTAGAATTATGACCTCAACATATGTAGTAGGCCTACCTTACAATGCTTTAATTAAAAGAGTATTGAAAATTTAAATACCGTATATATATTATTTTTATTACATAGAAATAATAAAATTTTATTTTAAAATAATCTGTACTAATATTTTTTTGCTTGAATTGTTGTCAACTTAATTTATTTTTAAACTGTGAATTATATATATATTTCTTTTTAAAATGAATATTTCATTAATAGTATTTAAAACTGATTTTTACTAGTTTTATGTCAAAAACAATACATACATTTTATCTCGAATTTCCTTCAAACAAATGACTTCCCAAACTTAACAGTGAAATTAGTATGCAGTAAAAGACTATATAATCAAGCTACTACAAATAATATGTTAGATATAAAAAAAAAAAAATTCCCAAAATAAGTTTTCGGTAAAGGACTTACCCCGTGCTACCAATGCCTCCGCCTATGGCCATCAGCACCAAGCCCAGCACATTGAAGATGATGGCCAAGGTCAAGATGACCATCAGCACCCTCCGGGGGATCAGCCATGTGTGATGCCTCTTCAGCTGAATTCTGGGCGACCCGGAGTTCCCCTGTCCGTCGTCGTCATCATCGTCCACCAGGAAACACATGTTGGTGGACTATGCTAAGTTAGCCTAGCGGACAGTTGTGAAGACAAAGAAAAAGTAACTCCGAGTTTGGAACTAGATCACTTCTCTCCCTTTCGATCAATGTTTCACTTGATTAACACAATCTGTTGAAAAATAAAACAAAAACAAAAAATGTTAAAATTAATAAAATAGCTGGAATCGTTATGTTGTGTTTTTAAAATAGTTGGATCAATGGTTCTCAAGAAGGTAGATCAGGACACACTGGTGGCTCGCCGAGAAATTTTAAATCTATGTTCCATTTATTAAGAAATAATGTATGAATAATTACACATGAGTTTTACAAAAATAAAACACGGAATAGTAACAATCTATATTAATTAAATTTTAATTAATGTCCCTTTTTTTATTATTTTTCTTTAAACGAAGTTATTGTTATTATTATTATTTGTTATTGATCGCGAAAATCAGTGATTTTGATTATGTTAGGGTTACATAATGACGGTCCCTTATCGACTTATATAAAGAGCTGAAGTCGTTTTTGTTTATTTTTGTTTTACTAACATCATAAGGGAACATAAATGGGCTACGGTTGAGTGAACAGTAGTGGTCAATGGCAGAGTGGACCGTGGACTTAAAACTATGGATTGCCCGCAAGCAACAGGGGTTCATTCTATGATGTTACAATTTGATTTAGTTAAACGATCATAATAATTGAAGGCTGGGGTGGGGGGGGGGTGAGGTCTGAGTTCATTTGTGGGCAAGTTGACTCAATAAATGGCCCGGTCCGTCACGTGGGGTGAGACTACTGATCCGTTCATTCAGCAGGTCATTCACCATCTCCAGGTAAAAGCAAACCGAATTTAATAGTGTAGATGAAGGTCATGTCGACCTCGGAAGTGTGACACACCAAGGCGACGTACACTGGATCTGGTCGATAATATAAATGTATCCATAGAACAGCGTCTGAGTGTGTGGCGTCAAGATAACCGGCGCGATGGCGTCATCAGGCATGTCACACATTTTTTTTTCGCGTACCTGTGAACCATGTTACAAATATTGTTGTCAGTCATTCTACGCCGAAGAATTACATCCTTATAGTAAACAGGACGTGGTACAGTTGTTTTGTCCGTTGATTTTCAAATCCGAGGCAAACTTTGTACAAGTGCCGGTAAGAAAGGCAACAGTGTATACAAGCATGGGCGTCGCTAGGAATTTTTCCAGGGGGGAGGCAAAAATTTTCCTGGGGGGGGGGGGGCAAATAACAACTTTATGACATTTTTTTAATTGTAAGGGGGGGTGGTGAGCAAATGCCCCCCTCTTATATGACATTTTTTCAAAATGTAGGTACGCCCTTGCGCCCCCATGAATACGCCCATGTATACAAGTACCGGTAAGAAAGGCAACAGTGTATATATACAAGTACCAGTAAGAAAGGCAACAGTGTATACAAGTACCGGTAAGAAAGGCAACAGTGTATACAAGTACCGGTAAGAAAGGCAACAGTGTATACAAGTACCGGTAAGAAAGGCAACAGTGTATACAAGTACCGGTAAGAAAGGCAACAGTGTATACAAGTACCGGTAAGAAAGGCAACAGTGTATTGATTAAAACTACATTTACGTTTGACCGGTGGTTCTAATAATGGTTAGCACTCTGGCTATTGAATCCAGCGTTCAGAGTTCAAGTCTCGGTGGAACTTTGGTGTTTGTTTCTTTAACTAAGTTTATTAGTTTTAAGGAATTTTTTTTATACTACGCGTTATCGATACATATACATATATATATATATACATATATATATATATATATATATATATATATATATATATATAGTTAGATTATATCATGTAAATGTAACCTTTTTTTTCCACCATAGTATTCCCTTACATTGTCTATATGTAAATGTATCAAAGCCTGACAACGCTTTGGTTTTTCTCCCAAGATCTTGGATTTCTCAGTCATATAGCTTTTGTTTAATCAAATTACATCAACTGTACCAGTGTTTCTCAAACTTTGACTCTTCGGGACCTACATTTAAAAAAAGTTGTTTTCCTTAACGTCCCACCTGAAAAAAATTGCCTCGTCTCGCAATTACCTGTATGGGAAAAACTATGATAATAAAGTATAAAAACGTTAATTCTTTCAAATACGCCTTTATTTTTTTCCACTCTTTTACTTCGCCAATGATAAAACTTATAATATGTGTAAACATAGAAAGATAAAGAAAAGACTTTGTCAATAAGGCTTTACATGGATCATCGATCTTATTACTTGTAAATTTTAATATTGTCGTTGCCCACCTTAAATTTTACCCGCTATCCACAGTATGGGTCGCAGCCCACTCGTTGAGAGCCACTAAGCTGCTATGGTACCAGCCCGCGTTGTAATCCTGAGACCAGCGGCGTAGCGTGGGTATCGGCCGCCCAGGGCGGAAGACGATTTTGCCGCCTCTCATTTAGGTATTTCAATTTAATCTATACATTTTTGCCGCCCCCCCCCCCCAAAAAAGTAATAAAAAGTGCCGCCCGGTGCGGACCGCACCCACCGCCCCCCCCCCAGGTACGCCACTGCCTGAGACCGACAAAATTTTTCTTTGACTTCAACGCGTGTATGATCTGTGAGTTTATTTAATTACTCACCCTATTAACTGCGGCGTCAGCGTTAATTAATAGCTTGAACCAATATTTTATGTTTGCTTATCCAAAGGAATTGTGCTATCTCAATTTTAATGATAGGGGAAACACCTAACAAAAATTAAAAAGTTTGAAACATTGACAGTTGAAAGCAAAACGAACGGAAATTCCCCCAATTTTTTTTTCTTGCCTTCTCTCATCTACACTAAAATCACTGAGTTATATTGGGAAATTATCTAATGTTGTTTATGGCTATATGTTTGACAGCCGGTGTAAGTTATTTCTCGTCTCGATTTCTATTGGTCCGTTTGACTTACTGACTGACTGTATGTAAAGTGTGAATGTATGAATGTCTGTCCCAGTGAGAGTCTGTCAGCTATTTATTTCAAACTTCGGCAACTTTGGCGGGCGCTTTCCTAGGAAACAGCCTAAATGTCAGCTAAGATTAACTTAAAGATATGGACTCATGTAAAGACGAAAGCTATGACCAAGCGATACATCTTATCTAAATACATTGAATTAAACTTGACATTGAACAAATAAAAAACAAACATTAAACAATAATAAAATCTTTTTAACCTCAATTTGTAAATTTTTTTCCTTCATAACTAAAAAGTATCTTTTAAAATACATTATTGGTCAATGGCTAGAATAGCCTGAAAGTAAAGTAAGAAAAAAATTCTACAAATTCCTATCCAACCTAATCTGACAAGGGAATATTTGTTTACTAATAAATTTCACGCCTGTTAGATTTATTTCCAATAGAATGCTTTTGGAATCGGCAAAAATATCAGCTTCAAAGTTTACAAATTTGTTTTGTGTAACTTATGAAACGAAACTCCGTGATTTTTTTTTTTCCGGTCCTGGTGAAAGTTACAAAGTCTACCAATTATTTTCAATGGGCACATGGCATTGAGAGGCAGGTGACCAAACCGGATAGAACCTCGGTTTTCAGCCCGTGGTACGCGTACCCCAGGATATACGGGGAAATTGAATGCAGGGGTACGCATAATATTTGCAAAGTTGCGTTTGAGGGGAACCCGTGGAGATAATTTCGCACCGTTTGGGGTACAGCAGTGGCGTGGCGAGGGGGCGGGAGTACATATGTCTCCGGGCGCCGAGGTTCAGGGGTGCCAAATGGTATATTATACATATAATATTATATGGTTTTCGAATGGAGGGGGAGCGCTAAAAAGGTATTAAAAAGGTAAAATGCCCCGGCGCAAGTTGCCTTGGCCCCTCGCTACGCCTCTGGGGTACAATTGAGAAAAAGGTTGAGAATCGATGGCGTAGAGCTGACCACACAATTGTGTGACTTGGTGACAGAAACAGATGAAGTCTACACTTCTGTCTGTCCTTATGGCTCTCTCGGGCTACGGGAACTTGACAGGGGACGGAATGGTCGTGCGGCACCTGGTTCGATCTCCGGACCACGGAAAATTTCTCAGGTATTGGCTTAAGTCCCCGCTATGTCTTCCGTGGTGCCTCCATGGCCATTGCACTCCCGGCTGTGGCGGGGATGAAAGAAGGGCACCAAAAAAACCGTCCCATTAGTGGTTTAAAGGATGTAAGAGATTTCATCTCATACTTACAAGGACTTCACACACGGGAACTTGACGTTCGTTACATGACATTTGTTGGGGGAATTAGAGGCGGCTGGGCATTTTGTAAGCCACACAATCGGGGAATTCTCTACTTAACTTTTCCAGCTTATAGACTTTATTAATCAGCCTCCCCCCCCCCCCGATTGCCATAACACACTTGGAGGGGGGGTGATATCTCACCAAATATCACCAGAGGGTGAGTTTCGTCAACCCCTACATTTACCTCGTGAGTCAAGTTGATGGTTTTTGTTTAAGTGGTGAGTCAGCCAAAACGTGAGTTGTTGTTTTTTATTTAACTGGCGTCACTGCCTTATCTCGTTGACGGCGTCATGCGTCTGTTAGGTAACATCTAACTCAGTTGGAATGTACGTGTGGCGGCTCATGTGCAGACACCTTTTAATGTGTTTTGATCACCAGGTATGCAATGTTTTTTTTTTAAACAGTTTAAATATTAGGTTTAAATCAGATCAACACACACACACACACATGCTAAGACCTTACAGAATACACTATGAGACTAACTAGTCAAATTGTTGGACCTATGCACACACTGGAATCACTTGTCTGTTTTTAGCAGACATAGTGAGTTAAGACACTAGACAAGCTAGAGTCAACAAGACACGTGAGTATATATATATATTAACTAGTCACAGTGGACTTGCACACAAGCTACAGGGGACAAGACACGATGTTGAGCAAAAAGGCCCACAGCTATGAGCTTTGGGGCCTTCGAAATCTTTGATAACGCAGTGCCCCCTGGTTCATCGAATCCCTACAATTTCGCAGCAAATTAAATAAATGTTAATTGCAAAGGATACATACATGCCTTGGGGGCCACTGGAAAGTGTCCAAATTCCTGTTTGGTCTATATTGAAAATAGATAGCATAAACTTATAAGCAAACTGTAGTTGACAAGACACATGGTTTTATATAGAAACTAGACAAGATGAGCATTTAAGCAGGCTAGAGTTGACAAGACAAATGGGTTTATATAGAAACTAGACAAAATGAGCATTTAAGCAGGCTAGAGTTGACAAGACACATGGGTTTATATAGAAACTAGACAAAATGAGCATTTAAGCAGGCTAGAGTTGACGAGACAAATGGGTTTATATACAAACTAGACAAAATGGGCATTTAGCAGGCTAGAGTTGACGAGACGCATGTTGCGTCTATAGAAAAACTGTACACAATTGGGGGTCTATAGGTTTATAGACTGTCAGATATCGGTCTGAATGTTTCATGGAAGCTCCACGTCAAACCATCAAATAAAAAAACAAGCAATTAAGCCTGTTCCATTCTGGACACAGGACGTGTTAGCGCATTTTCATGTTATGTATCAGTACGTTTGTTAGCTTTCAGTAAATATTTGTAAATTTTGGAAATGTTCATAAATTCAATTGTGTAATGCATATATCTGTAAAAAAAATATTATAAAGACGTTTCTTTATATTTGAAAAAAAAATTATTTTCTCTTAAATCTAACTACAAGTGGTTTGTGGTTACTGAAATAGGACTCATAATTGAAAACATTCGAAATTGTAGTCATTTAATCGTCCGAAAACTCCGTCAATTGTTGCATAGCTCTGATACTTTCAATTAAACTCAGAACACAAGCTTACTATTTCATTTGATGAGTTTCTTAATAAATCTTGGTGAAACTACGTGCTGCAGTATTTCGCACCAAATGAATGGTTTATTGAACGAACAAGGTGTAGAATGGGGCTATATATATATATAATATATAAGCCCGTTAGGAGCCCTGAAGCCCGGCCCTCAGAGGTCCTATCGCGAAATGAACTTTTGATGTACACATGGCAGGCCAAGACCTACAAAATGATATATACATCATGGGTCTAGGACTTATGGTTGCTGAGATATAGGGCGCTCCTTTTTTAATATAGCTTATATAGTAAAAAACGGTACTTTATAAGCCCCCTTTTACGGCCCTCAGAGGTCAGATCGCGAAATGAACTTTTGCTGCACACATGGCAGGCCAAGACCTACAAAATGATATATACATCATGGGTCTAGGACTTATGGTTGTTGAGATCTAGGGTGATGACGGACAGACAGACAGACAGACAGACAAACGGGGACAATAGAGCATTTTTTTTCGAAAATGCTCTAAAAATGGATCACACGGAAATACAGACAAGCGATGGATGACTCAGTGGCAGTCTGACAGTGACTCCAACAGACATCGCGTTGGTCACGAGTCAGAATCCCATCGATTCAAGTTCCTAATGGAAAGCGTGAATACTTCATCATGTCTGTTGCAACTCCCCTATGGTGAGGGTTTTAGATAGGGTATCTTGGTAAGATCTCCATGTGGATATAATATCAGATAAACCCAAATTAACCCAATAGTTATCTTATACTAAATATTAAAAAAAAAAGACATAACTGTCTAGCTTTCTCTTAGCTGTGCTTGCAAGGCAGATTTTGGACTATTAGCTGAGAATATGTAGGAGTTCTTTGAATGTTTAAGTGTGATCATGATCTTATATGTTATTTGAATAATACATGTGGCAGATATGAATATCTTTTTCATATTCTGAAAATTGAGAATCACAGAAAAACAAACAGACATGAAGATAGATAGATAGATAGATAGATAGATAGATAGATAGATAGATAGATAGATAGATAGATAGATAATGATGAGTATTGACTAAATAGACCAAAAGTGACATTCAGACTGGTTCAAACAGAAAGTATACAGACTCTATTGCTTAAAGATATTCGCCCTCCTCCCCCACCACCTACCCCCCCACCCCGTCCCTCCCCTCCACCTACTCCAGTGTAGCATCCCCCTTTCACTCGGAGCACCAAGTTTGCCGAAACTAATCTCCCGACCTGATTTCCGTCTCAAGTTTCAGAGATGTGCAACCCGTCCATCTAAAAATAAACCACCCCTCTCCCCCCCCCCCCCCCCATGAGGCGCCACTTGAAGAGAAAGATATATCCCAGACTGCAAAGAGTTACACATGTTACAGCTGACGTTCAAATTCACGACAACAACAGTATGCCATTTGTACATTTTTTTCTGTTATTTTTTTTTAAGGTCTGTTTTGTTATTTCTTCAACAGAACAAGTTGAACAAGTCAAGCAATTGGGCTGTGTGTGTGTGTATGTCTATATGTGTGCGTGTTGTGTGTGTTGCTTCATGGCCTTTGATAAGCTCGGACCGATTTGCCCTCGTACTGCATTGTTAACTTTTGTAGCAGCAGGCAGGAAGATTGCTGGTACGACTGGACATAATTAGACTAGGCCAGGCGTCATGTGTGGTATGGGACAATGTTTTTTTTTTACAATAAAGGACATTATTTGTCCTGAAAAGGAAATTATTTAAACGGCAGGATATACGTTTTGTTTACCAGCAGGTCATAATTTGTAAACCAGGCCACAATTTGAACAACTGGATTCTTTGTTAAAAAAAAATAATAATAATTTATCAATTGGGTACGAGGACTTACAATAAGCTGTGTGTACATTTTTTAAAAGTGGAATTCACTTGAACTGCCAGATTAATTTTTCACATAGAGGGTTCGAGACATTAAAATATTTTATTTATTTATTTTTTAAAGAAAAATGAGTCAATCCACTACTTTTTTAATATAATTTAGGCTTACTTTACAATATGATTTTTACTACCACGATGTTAAAGAACATGACTTTTTTTACGCCTTCAGGATTTCGAATTAGCATTATTTCATTATTAAGTGCGAAAATAAATTTTTCGCGTTTAGGAATTTGACGTAATCACAATGATGAACGATTGCTTAATTTAATAATGGTTGTTTATTAAGGGGAAAAAATATGTAGACGTAATTAAGAAAAAAAAAGTTAAGGTTCTACCGAGATTTGATCTCGGATCGCTGGATTCAAAGTCCAGAGTGCTAACCATTACACCATAGAACCGCTATACCTTACGTCACAGTAAATTAATGTAAAGACTACAGAGTTTTAACTGTAGCTCTTGTCTACCTGCCTCAGGGTATAAAATGTTTTTCTCCACGCCCTGTATTGAATCTATGACCTAGATTGTCCTAGATCATGTAACAGATTGAAACAAACGTCAACAGGTAATGTGACAGCCCAGGCGTTAGCACAGAATGTTATGTGGTCATCTTACGGTGTCTATGTTTATGCAACAATAAATGACAGTCTAAGATAAATAAGTGCTCCAACAAGAACCAATTATATATATACACTAGCTGTACCCTGCAAAACCTTTGCATAGAGTTATATCCCCTTAGGCTTGATCGGCAGGCTAGGTTATTTTTTGGTTTCGGGCAGATCCGATTTTTTTCATGGTTGTATTTTAAACTGGAATACTGTTGTATTCATTCTTAACTTTCGATTTAACGCACACTGGAAATGAGTATTATTATATACTAGCTGTACCCTGCAAAACCTTTGCATAGAGTTATATCCCCTTAGACTTGATCGGCAGGCGAGATTATTTTTTTTTTTTGGTTTCGGGCAGATCCGATTTTTTTTCATGATTGTATTTTAAACTGGAATACTGTTGTATTAATTCTTTACTTTCGATTTAACGCAGCGCCCAAATCACTATTATTATATTATATGATATATATATATATATATATATATATATACATATATATGTGTGTGTGTGCGTGTGTTATGCTGTGTTAACATGGCTGAGGTCACTGTAACACATAGCTATGGCGATAAGTACAGATGCCTTACCTAGAGAAGGTGAAATAGTGTCAACTGAGTACAGTTTTGAAACCAAAAAAAAAAAATACAATTTAAAAGGACACACTTTCTTTTAACAACTTGTTTGTACTATTTATATTTGTTGGTGTGATCGATATACGGTGATTGGTTTCTCCTAGTGATCGAAGCGCATTGAAAGTGATGTAGATCAACAAATCTTTACATTGCTTTCCCTCATGTGAACATAGCATGTGTACATCTACAGTCAGTGCACTATTTCATTAACATGGGACAGAAGATCCGCCCCACTAAAGAAAGGCAGACTATAGACCAGGCACGCCGAGAGGGGGGCAGGGGGGGTCATTTCCAGGGGGGGCCCGCATCTGTAAGGGGGCCAGGCCGCCCCGACCATGTCAATTTTTTCACGACTTATTGTTTATTAAGGGGCCCGCAATGATGTCCTGCCTTGGGGCCCGTGTTTGCTCTCGGCGCCACTGGACTAGACTACCTCCTAATGCCCACACCACTTCCAGAAGATTCCAATTTCCGGAGCAAATCTTGATTAATTAAATTTTATGTTACAGGACCCCCCCCCAAACAGATACTTTTGCAATGGGCCCCAATCGTCTCTGGCAGGCTAGGCCCCTCAAAATCCTAAGAACGACTCTGTTGGTGAATGTAAATCATATCGTTTTATGTACAGAATTGAAATTATGGAAAGTTACACATTAGAGCAAATAAATATGTAACACAAGAAAGATATACAGTCGATTCCACTTAATTGGGACACATCGGGACCGAGGCTTTTTGTCCCAGTAAAGCGGATGTCCCAATTAAACATACAAATTTACTATAGGCTTCTTGGTTTGGTTTCTTTGAGATTTGTCCATAATAAGCGGTTGTCCCAATTAAGTGGTGTCCCAATTAAGCGGAATATATTATATATGTATATATATATATATATATATATATATATATATATATATATATATATATACTTATAAGAGTGCATTTGTTGTCTGTCTGTCTGTCTGTTCCCTTATAACTCAAGATCCAGATAACCAAATAATGTGAAATTTGTTACACATACACATAATTACATGGGGAAGGTTATAGGACAGGTTTCGTTTCATATCGATGGGTAGTTTAATTGTAATTATTTCTTTTTTATTTTAGTATTTTACTATATTAAAGTAATCTCGACGGCGCCATAAATAAAATTCCTCTGTGACGTCATTTCCCTATGATCGAATAGAACTTGCGCGCTGGTGCTGTATTGTGCCTTTGTGATGCAAAGAATTGTTGATGTTTCTTTTTTTTCATGCTCTCTGATGTGTACAGTTTGAGGAAGGTAAAGGAATGAAGAAGGATTTTAGAAGAAGTGTGAAACCATAATAATAAGTATATATATATATATATATATATCTTATATATATGTTCTATCTATCTATCATCTATCTATATCTCTATACTAATAAGACGCATTTGTTGTCTGTCTGTCTGTCTGTTCCCTTATAACTCAAGATCCAGATAAGCAAATAACGTGAAATTTGTTACACATACACATAATTACATGGGGAAGGTTATAGGACAGGTTTCGTTTCATATCGATGGGTAGTTTAATTGTAATTATTTCTTTTTTATTTTAGTATTTTACTATATTAAAGTAATCTCGACGGCGCCATAAATAAAATTCCTCTGTGACGTCATTTCCCTATGATTGAATAGAACTTGCGCGTTGGTGCTGTATTGTGCCTTTGTGATGCAAAGAATTGTTGATGTTTTTTCATGCTCTCTGATTTGTACAGTTTGAGGAAGATAAATGTATGAAGAAGGATTTTAGAAGAAGCGTGAAGCCATAATAATAAGTATATATATATATATATATATATATATATATATATATATATATAGAGAGAGAGAGAGAGAGAGAGGGAGAGAGAGAGGGGGAGAGAGAGAGAGAGAGAAAGAGAAGAGAGAGAGGGGGCAGGAGGAGAGAGAAAGGAGGGTAGGAGGGAGGGAGGGAGGGAGGGAGGGGGGGGAGAGGAGGGAGGGGGGATGGACATGGGGGAGAAAAGTGAGGGAGATGGGGAGAGGGAGCAGGGGGGAGAGGAGATGGGGAGGGAGCAGGGGGAGGGAGAGAGAGGGGAGAGAAGGGAGGGAGGGAGAGAGGGGTGGGAGAGAGGGAGGAGAGAGATAAAGAGTGAGGGGGCAGGGAGGGAGAGAGAGGGGGGAAATGAGGGAGGGAGGGAGGAAGGGGGGAGAGGGAGGGAGGGAGAGAGAGATGGAAAGGGGAGGGAGGGAGAAAGGAGGGAGAGAGGGGGTTAGGGAGGGAGAGAGGGGAGGGAAGGAGAGAGGGAGAGGATGGAAGAGAAATGGGAGGAAGAGATAAAGAGAAAGAGGGGGCAGGGAGGGAGAGAGGGAAGGAGGAGGGAGGGAGGATGGACGGTGGGAGAGAAGGAGGGGGAGAGGGGAGAGAGGGAGATGGGAGAGAGGGAGGGAGAGGGAGGGAGGGAAAGGGAGAGAGGGGGAGGGAGGGAGAGAGAGAGATGAAGCGAGAGAGGGGGTAGGGGAGAAAACAGAAGGTAAACAGAAAAACCTTTTTTTAAACCCGGGCAAAGCCGGGTACTTGCAACTAGTATATATATATATATATATATATATATATATATATATATATATATATATATATATATATATATATATATGTGTGTATATAATCAAGCTCAGTGCCGAATCGAGGGATTCTGAGACCCGGTGGGGGGGGCTTGGCCTCTTTGGGGGCCCCTGAATTTTGAAATTCGACACCATGACATGAGATAATGTACTTAATATTGAATGTACAAAAATTTTTGGAGCCCCCCCCCCTTAAGCTGGGCCCCGGGGGAACTTTCGAATTAGAATCCCCTCCCCCCCACCATAGGTACGCCTCTGTTTAAGCTATCGGTTTGGTTATGTTATTATAATAGTTATTATAGTCGAAAGCATCTTAAAGATGACGTCTTACTGTAGATCCGTTGGGTAAAAAAAATGTTCAATTGAAGAAAGAATATTTCACTAGCGGTCATGGCGTCCCTAGAACGGCCATGAGATGATAGAGGGTCAAAAACTGAATCAAAAGTTCATAAAAACATTATTTTTTTTCTTTATTTTGTTTTGATGTTTCAGAAGGAGAAATAAAAAATAGGATACTTTTGTGGTCACTTGTGCATTTTTACTGGCTAGTCCGCCAAAGAGAAATTAGAAATGTCAAAATGGTGGTGGTGGTGTTGGGGGGGGGGGAGGTAGGGCGGGGGCGATGTTGTAAGAAGAGAAGGGGTGCGATACGTACACATGTCAGTGGCTACTGCCATCAAGACCCGTCAAGCAGAGCCGTAGCCAGACATTGCGGCGCCAGCCCCGCATCGTGAAAATTCTACAGCAGGGGCCGGGCATTCTACAGCAGGGGCCAAGCCAATAGCAGGGGAGGGGGCAGGAAATAAATGTGACTAAGTAGGGCAAACAAGCAGAGGGGGCCAGACAAAACGCAGGGGGGCCCGGCCCCCCAGGCTCCCCCCGAACGCTACGGGCCTGTGCGGTGCCCTGGGGCGAGTCACATTTATTTATTTATTGACGCCCTTCTCACAATCTTAAAAGTTTAGCGCCCTGTGGGGAGCACACAACCGTTGAGTTTAGTAATCTGGTATACAATTATTTACCATTGGTGAAGATCAGAGGGGGCCCCGATGGGCTGATCACACTCTCGCCCAGTGAAGTGGGGCCCATAGAAAAATGAACTGAATTGAGTTTATGTGTTGTTTTTTTTTTTCAAAATTTAATTTTTCTAACACTCAGTGTGTTGAAATGTTGTGTTTCAGGCCACTGTGAATCTCATGGGCCCTGGAGATATGGAGCGGCCGCCCATGTCATTGTGCCTAGAAGTTCATCTTGTGTAACTGGTATAAAAAGCGGTTATTTTTTTATTAATTTATTAATTATTTTTTTGTGAATGAGTAGCCTTTTTTAAAGAAATCCATTCATATCTACTCAATGTTAACATTTAATAATTTAATTTGATAAAGAAATGCATAATAAATTTACTGCCAGTAAGCAATATTTTTTGCTGAAATCGGTAAAAAAAAAATTCAATTCCTGAAAAATCTGCTGAAATCGTTGTCTTATTTTACAGTTTTCATCACTGAAGACAACGTCGGTTAATTCCCCCTTGCTGAGAGCATGCGCACACCAGAGCACGCGCCAAAAGAAACTGACGTGAAAAAAAGAAAGAAATATACACACACATTCTAAATTTAGAATTCCGCATGCCATTCAAGTTACGTGCAACCACCGAGATTTTTTTGTGTTATGAAGGTGAGGCTGATTCAGTTCCCCGCTTTCTGCTGTACACCAGTCAGCTGGTTCTGTACGTATGCCAGTTGCCAGGAGGTGAAAGGTTTTTAAGGATTCTAAAACCAAAAATAGCCTGGCAGAAATACGGCCAGTTTGACGTTTAAATCTTCAGGCCAATTCACTAGTCTTGACTGTTGATGAGAATGGACTTCTGTGAAATTGTATCAAAAGAAAAAGAAATAGCCCATGGGATTAATTTTTCTTTCGTTACACAATGAAAACGTATGACATTTAATCTTTTCTTGGGGTTTTGTACTTCTTAAAATCACCCGTGTGTTTTTTCGCTCTTGTGTGTAAAGAAATCAGTAAATTTAAACTCAACATATTGACGTCCTCACGCATAACTTATCTGAAAGAGACACATTTTTTAAAGCTCTTTGATTTGGACTCAAATTTTTGAACGTTCCAAGCAAGACTCGCATGTTACAACTACGTAGTCAAACCATGAAATAAGCTAGTGTTGCATTCTCTGCATTATAATAAAAAAATGCACATACCTTTTGTTTTTTTTTCTTTTTTTTTAATTAAGTTTGACAGCTGCTAGCAGGTGTGTAACCTGTTAACCTACTTTAAAAAAAAATCTTTAACTCCTGTTTGATTGAAAATAACGTTAATGCCAACCAACTATGAGCGTTGCAGTATTGGAATTAAATGTGTATGCAAATCTGTGACACCAATTCTATAGAAAACACGCAGAGTTCAAAGGAGATAATGAATGCGGCAAATCATGTGCCGTCAGTATGCGTATATGATCAATGGATAACGTAGCTACTGCCAATTCTCTTAGGCATGGTTCGTGGCATCCTCCTGGTCTGAGAGACATACATAGTCTACGGGGATAAGATCATTGGGGTTCTCTAGTCAGGGAAAAAAAGCCTTCTTGTTAAGGTGGTGGTACTGTGGTAAATGAGGACTATCCGAGACTGTAGTATTCACAGCTGGCGGTGGTGACGGATATGGTCGGCACACAACACCCTTCCGCTCTGTCCCACTCAAGCACACCTGCGCAGCCTGCCATTTCGGGCTGAGGGTACAGGCACATAACACCCTACCCTCTGTCCGAGTGGCAGGATAAACCCCTCGCCTTGCCATTCTGTCGGATCAGCAGTACACACACCCTGCTGGTCTGGCCATTTTGGGCAAGTCTTAAAACCCTCTTTTCTGCCATCCCGGCAGATGATAGCGGGCTCACTCACCTCGCCGCTCTGTTGGCATTGCAGACACGCATCAGCGCCGCCAACAAAGCTGGTGCATATTACACCTATCATGCTGGCAATGGCATAGTAAAAAATAATCAATAAGGTGCCTCCTGAGCCAGGCTACCCTGGTCTGCGAAAAGAAACATTCTGCGACGGTGGACCAGCAGTGAGGGCCATCCGAGACTGTAGCTGGCGATGATGACAGATGCGGTCGGCACACAACACCCTTCCACTTTGTCCCACTCAAGCACAGCTTCGCAGCCTGCCATTCTGGTCGGGGCGTTCAGGCAGATTACACCCGACCCTCTGTCCGAGTTGCAGGAAAACAAAAAATCCTTGCCTTGCTATTCGGGGGAAGAGGGGGCGTGGGGTGTCACTGAGGGCTCGAACCAGCGACTTGTATCACACGGATAGCGTTGAAGCACTCGATACTGTCTAAGTCAACTTTTCAAACATTCACAAAGTGGCGTTGCTAATAACTGGGTGACCCATCTCTCCAACATATGTTTCGGGGGGGGGGGCCTTTTTAAAACAACAATCTCCTCCTATTCAGTAACCATTTCAAGACGCCACATTATATGGGAATCATTTGCCTTAACTAATTTATTAAGTAGTTGTGTGTAACTGCCGAAAGCCTTATTTCAATGTCATGCAACTCTTGATGTCGAAAAATACAGTATTGGGAAGAGGGGGGGGGAGGAGTCCAGATGTCTGTGTCTGGAGGACAAAACTATGTAATCAGTTACGAAGCCTTAACAAGATATCGATTCAACTAAATGACTCTGGGATTGTGATAAAGTGAAGAACCATAATGATGACGCATGCCGGAGAAATCGATACCGCCCATCAACACACAAATCCACTTTTTTTTTTCCCCGATATTTTTTTTTTCATTTGTTGCCAAATGTAAACTTTTTTTTTTGTGGATCGAGGCGAAGCAATTTGATACAAAGCAACGTAGGTGGTCAAAATGTAATATTTTTCATAAAACGCTATTTATAGTGTCAAGTGATTGTTTACGTTTAACTCTCTACACCAGGCTTGCGGAGCCGTAATATTTTTTTTCGGCTCCGGCTCCGGCTCCCACAAATTTTGACGGCTCCGGCTCCCTATTAAGATAGTATCACACGAGACAAAAAATTGTGTAATTGCTCCACGCTAACATCCCGCTGATAAAAAGTTATGCAAATTTTGCCGCGTTCACCCCCAGAGTCAGGAACTTGAAAAATATACGCATTGTCCATTGTCGGTTTTACTAAAAACAAACCATTTCAGTGCATCCAGAATTATATCATTATTTTCCATCGAGGTTTCTCTAGTCGCAATTTTCAAAAGTAATAAAAAGTTATTTCAATGATCAAATTAGCAAATAGTAAAATGATACATTATTTAAAATATTTTAAAGACTTCAGTATTTATATTAATTATTGATTAATTCGAAGTGACTATTCGGACCCGGGCAGGCCCGTAGCCAGGATTATTGCATTGGGGGGGGGGAATTTTTTTTCGGCCGGGGGGGGGGGGTGCCGAAGAACTGATTCTGTGGTACAGCGGCGGTTCTAGGCAACTTTGACGGGGGGGGGCAAAACTTTGACCCCGGGGGGCGGGGCGAAACTGTTTTCATTGTTGAAAATTGGTCTTTGAACATGCCCCCCGGCCCCTCCCCATAATTCCGCCCCTGGTGGAGTAGAAGAAATGTTTGGGGGGGGGCGAAGATGGAGGTGCGAAGCGCCGAAGGCTTGCGAACGGAGAGGAAGGGTTTTGGGAGGGGACCTCAGTGAGTCCCTTCCCCAAGAAATTTTTTGCAGTTCCATGTCTGGAATGGTGCATTTTAGTACCGATTGTTTAGCTATTAATTAGAAATATATAATTTTAACTACGTTTTAATAGTGCATGGAATGTTGCAGTTTTGTTAAAAATAATTTAAATAGTAAAGAGTTTTAATGACAAAAATTTATTGAGGCTGAGCAATTTCTGATTCCTGTTATAAATATATTGACCATTTGTTCTGCTACACAATTGTTACATAATAGATACCTGATTTATATTATTATACTGTTGGTTTAACGTTCAACCCGGGAAGAACGACAAAGATGCACGAATATAGCTTAGCTAATTATGTGATATTTCTTATAAAATATTGAAAACAAAGAACAGATCTATCAACAACAAATTGACCAGTCGCAATTATTCAATTTAAAATAAAATTAATTCTGCTAAAAAGTAAATTTGCAAATTAAATAACATCACTCAGAAATCACGGAGTTTGTACTTTATTATTTTATTATACATATGTATAAAAGTGAAGTCAGAAGTCAATATTATTTTATTAACTTATTTAAGTTGCTAGTTGTCCTCAGAAGATATCAATATATAAAACATATTTTCAAAAGTTGATTGGCCAGCTAGGTCCGGGCCCCTAAAACAAGATTGAACAAAATGATTGGTGTTTTATTAGTGTTTATTAGTACATATTTGCCACGGGTCCGAATGACAATCGAATTTTATTGGGACCCGGGTCCGAATAGCCACAGCCTTATAAATTTATCTGCTCTATTTCAGATATTCTGTTTATAATAAAATTGTTAAATACAGAAAGCTACCATTTTGTTTTTAGTCTATTACAAATTGTAAGAGGCAAACAATCAAACAAATTTGTAATTTTAAAGCTAAAAAAAAATTCTGCTGTAAAAAAAAAACATTTGGGAGCCGTGGAGCCGCCAGATTTTTTCGGCTCCGACTCCGGCTCCAGCAAAAAGTAGCGGCTCCCGGCTCCTCGGCTCTGGCTCCGGCTCCGCAAGCCTGCCTCACACATCATCAAAATATACATTTTAATGGTTGATTTTCAAAGGAGACAATAAATGCAGGAAAATGATGGGCAGTAGTTCAATGCGTGATCAATAAGGTGCCTCCTGAGTCGGGCAATCCTGGTATGGGAAACATCATTAGGGTTCTCGTAGTCAGGGAAAAAAAAAATATATATATTAATTATTTACAGACTTAAACTGCATTGCGTACACAACCAAAGTTTTCAGCTGCTTACACTCGTCTTTGCATGAAATATTTTTTACCATTTATAAAGCAGTGCCGCCGAGAGGGGGGCGGGGTGTCAAATACCCAGGGACCCGGCGAGTTTCAGGGGCCCGGACTGAGCTAGCCAATCAACTTTTTGAAAATATTATTATCAGCACGGGGGGCGGGGGGCGGCGTGACAGCCCTGCCCAGGGGCCCGAAATTTCTGTCGGTGGGCCTGTTTATAGGTATAGGTACGTCACTATCGTTGTGACAGGGGCGTGTCTGGGGGGGGGTTTATTGGGGACCCGAGCAGAGAGTTGTGTGCGCCCAAGGTTCAAATTAAAAATGTCGGGGCCCTGAAAAGCTTCAAACTTGTTAGTCATTCGTACTATGTTATATAGTACACTGCCCCTAGGCAGTTGGGGGGGGGGGAGAGTAAAAGCGGTTTTCCCAATTTGTATATACAAAAAAATGTCATTGCCTTATATGCAATTAAACCATTGATCGGAAATTGTGCTTGTGCTTAAATGTCCTCCCAGTTGGGCTGTGATGCAATATAATGCGTTCATCCGGTGGCGTTAATAGAGGGAGGGGGGGTGGAGGGAAGGCGAAGATAACGGTCTGTCCCGGGGGGTGGGTTAATTTGCAAGGGGCGACTTAAATACTTCAGTACTTTGGGTAAGGGCATGGTAATGGGCGGTAGTTATAGGCTCCGGCCCCAGGGCGCCACTTACTGGTGAATCAGCGTGCACTGCAGCACCAGCTACCTGTGTAGACCAGCTACCTGTGTAGACTAGGCGTCCCTTTTACATAAATTAAGAATATTCTCATACAAGAAATTCGAATCCACTGAGATAGAAAAGGTACGAGGTGGGCCGCGGAGGTAGGGGGTAGGGGAGGGGGTGTGTCTAAATATGGAAATGCCCTTTGTACTCCAGCACTTTTCAATCTGCATGTCTTGCCAGACATTCAACCATTTATCGCTAAATCACACTGTATGCTTGTTTTATCACGTTGCTCTACCGGAAATGTATTTGAATACAAAAGAAACTGTATGCCATGTAAAGGTGATGTGTGTATGGGGGGGGGGGATAAGAGTGAGATGGGTAAATAGGAGACGTATACTAGACGAGAACACACAGAGAGAGAGAGAGAGAGAGAGAGAGAGAGAACAGGTATTTAGGACGCAACGACCCAGACAGAGACATTGTGCCGTTAGTATTCGAAGATTTCAAAAAGTTCACTAATATATAGATAAGTTCACTAATATATAGATAAGTTCACTAATATATAGATAAGGGAGAGAAGATGGGGCTCGTAGGCTGATATCACGAGGGGCGGTGAAAGTCCCGACTATTGAGGGGTCCCACAAAGCCCATTTTTCTTAAAGAATTCAAACCTTTTTTGGTGCCAGTATAAACAGATGTTATATATTTGTCTGATTCCGATTTTCTGCGTTGATTCAGCTGCACTGGATGTAAACAAACACGCTGGCAACTTTCTGTCACAACAGCAGTTTTAGATTTTTTTGAAGAGCCCATTATTGTATTCTGCGCCAAAGTCCTCCATCAACCTTAAGTCAGTCTCTTAATGTAACTTATAATTTTTTAATTAAAATAACTCAATCAATCCATAAAACTGAGACCAGAACAACGATAGAGGCGTTGATAGCAATACTATCACACAGGACGTACGCACACATCACACACACACACACACAAACAGGACCAAACTTAACAGAAATAAACTATGACTTGCAGTGCTGCTAAGGATCTCTTGGGAAAATTTGAGCCAAATATGAAAAAAAAAAGAAAATCTGTGTTTAGTTTGGTAAGCATCTATATTTCTCTGATCACAGAAGTACGCACAATTTTTTGTTTTTGGTTTATCTTTGGTTTACATTAGCGGAAGAATCGCAGCAGAATACCTGGCCATCTGCCTAATTGTTTGACGTTGTTTACATGGACCAAACAAAAAAAAAAAATAATTGGGAGGTTGGGGCTGGGGTAGTGGCCGAGGCGGGGTGGTAAGGGATTGAGTACAGCCAATAAGTGAAAGCCAGAAATATTGCTGATTGGAAATATTCCTTTAGCCCGACACATTTCTAATACAAGAAGAGTTTAGTTTGTTTTTTTTTTAATCCAAGTCTATAATAGAGAAAGGCGGCCATTAATTTCAGTTTCTACGTATCCGGACAGATATCACGTGAGGGACAAGCACCGGGCCGACATTTAGGGGGCGCGACTAAGGCGCCTTACTCGGCCCCGTCGCCTGAGGGCTTGTCCGCGATCGGAGCGTTGTCATGACTGTAAACAACATACGTTTCTTGCCCCCAGCATTCGACAACCCTATGGTCCTGTGTGCCCCACCCAACTGCTAAGGCATAATACAATGCACTCTTCTTAAACCTTAAACCATTTGGAGTGTTTACATTTATTCTATTATGATTTTACTTTTAATCCAAAATGGTTTTACATTTATTCTATTGTACTTGTGCCTGTTAAATCTACAGTGAATAGTGACCTAACGTTTATAGGTATAGCATATTTATCATGTAGTAATTTTATCTTTATTCTTTAGGAATATTTACATAATTTCTGTTGTGAAATGTATTTATTCTCGAGAAGTTTCCACGAGCTCCACTCCACCATAATCACAAACCACCTCTTTTCAGCGATGGGTTATACAACAAAATATGTTTCTCCAGAAATACTCCAGTGGTGGGTTGTACAACAAAATATGCTTCTCCAGAGATACTCCAGTGATGGGTTGTACTACAAAATATGTTTCTCCAGATATACTCCAGTGATGGGTTGTACAACAAAATATGTTTCTCCAGATATACTCCAGTGATGGGTTGCCAATGAAAATATAGCCCAGATATACTCCAGTTCTATTCATCTGCCCCGATGGCCTATAAAAATGCAGAGACTTTTATTAACAAATAGCGCCCCTACTCCCTTTCATGATAGAAGTTCGATCAGGTATGGATACAATATGATTCTGCCCATGATTTTATTTTTAAGCGTGTCTGTCACTGATAACTCCTGTTTGATAACTGAATGGATGTGTCCAGATATACTCCAGACTGTTTTTTTTGTTTTTGTTTTGATGATTGGCCACTTTTGAGGTACAATTAACATTTGTACTGTAAATACGCGTTATAATAGTAGCATTTAACAGTATATTTCGCTACCAGTAAATAAATTGATACAGACAGGCGTGTACATTTCTCCGGCGCCCAGGAAGCTCAAAGGGGTCCATCAGGCCCAACGCTTCAATATTCGATCAAATCATCAGTGTAATTTTAAATTAGGCCGGGGCCCACACTCCTTTGCACATAGCCCATGATTTCTCTCGGCATCGTCTGCTGTGTCAACATGTACTTTTTTTGTCTGGATTTCATTATGACAACCGCTCATCCCAGTGGGTGACTCTGTAGCGCTCAAGTAAAGAAATCACAGTGCTGCGGTAACCACTGGACTCGTAGTACCTCCGTGGCCATTTAGGTTCGCTGATGGTATGGACATAGAATGGCACTACTAAACTGACTCAGTACATCTCACCCTAGACTATTTAGATAAGTGGCTATCCCCGGGCGCTCTTTGTTTTTAGTGGGCCACGAAAAATATGCAATGTATACAATTATTAATGGATCGAAAATCTCTGTGTGCATTATTATAACTGGATATGTTACACAATCACCATTTTTTTAAATTTCGCAGAGTAAAAGGAAAAAAATGGGATCTGTAAAATTTGTCACATTTTTATATTTCTTTTGTTGTAGTTTTCTAAACAAAGTTCTAAAAAAGTTTTCATGGTGGACTGCGAAGGGTTAAAGTTTGGAGACCTACTGATTATGATAATTTTGTTGAAAAACCCAGAAAACCCCACATTTCGTATATACCTAAATTAGGTCTGTTGATCGGCTTGTGTTAATGTGTATCATTACAAGGAGAAACAGTTTTGGTGTGATGACAACCAGAATCTCTTATAATCATGATCTGGTGAAATAGATGACAAGACAGTAGTTTGTGATTTATTAATTAATCGTTTAATTAAAACATTTGACATCTCTGTACTATAGAATTGACGCAACAATCCCCCCACCCCCTTATTTTTCAATGGTGATGAATAGATCCGGCCACCAAACCTTGAATAAAAATTCTTTTTTTGTCAGACGCACACAATTACTCCCACTCAAAGCTGTTTATCTGTCTGTGTTCGTAATATACGGTATGAGTGATTTGTTTATAGGATGCATTTATTTGTGTTGACTATGTAGGCAAAAGAAAACCTTCCTCGTCCTTGTTGTTTAAAACATCCGGAAACATTTGAAGTGACCGTCTTGACACCATAAATACTGAAGTGGTCTGTAGTTTGGATAACAGCGTGTAAATAGATACACGTGTGTGATGTCATCGTTCAACAGTAGTTGTCTTTGTTACTGCTGTGTGGGTTCGTTGTATATTTGTTGTAACGCCTATCTGTATTATGTCTATTACGCCCCAGTGCTTTTGTTAGCTTTTTTAAATTATGTTCAAGGGGAATATTATGAATACGAACAAAAACAAACCAACAGACGAAACGCAATAACACGTTGTATTTGTTTAAAATTACAGTTTCATTGCAGTTTAAAGATATTCCACATCATAATAACATCACTTGTGTCCACACTGACACTGGACGTCTGTTTCGGTGCTGCGATTGATTTCATTATTGCGCAACATCTGCGTTGACACAAGAAGTCGCCGTTGATTACAAGGTCAGCTAATTATCGTTATCACTACTTTGTTTGAGGGGGGTCTCTGTAAAGAACGAGATCATTTAGACCGGTCACACAAATGCTACAGAGTCAAACCTTGCAGAAATTGTAGGGATCATCTATTCGAGTGGCCCGTCGAAACATCAGAGCCCCGGCAAAAGAATTGTGTGTTGCCTTATATTTTATAGCACGGCTCGATTATACGTGAGAACCCCGGTTCAAAGTTGTGTTGCTGTATACTGTATGCATCATCATCATACCCTGTACCGATGTGGTCGTTGGGGGAACTTAGCATGGACACCTCAACAGACATATCTCTCCATAGTTGTCTAGCCTGCGCAGTCGTCTTTAGTTCATTCATCGGCGTATACTTTATACACAGTTCTAAATACATACTTTATACACAGTTCTAAATACATGCGCACTTTATTGTGAATATTATAATGTATTTCTAACATTTGTAAAATACATGATACATTCAAATGAGTATGTAGAGATATAATTGTAAGTAAAATTTACGGGATGGGTTGTGCTTCAGCCATTTCAGCTTTATAGGCCCCTTAAGGGTATGTACCTTCTACTCTCCCCTCTCCTGAGACCTATGTCCATTCTCAAATACTAATTACGACTTATTACATTTTACCGGTCCCTAGAATTTCGTTATAAAGGCATTTCTGACATCCCCTCTTTCTCTCCCCCTCCCCCAATAAATAAATAAATAAAACTAATAAATCTAAATGCCTCTTATAAACACGCCAGTGTATAACCAGGGGAGAGATGTATTACACAATGGCGTATAACGTATAGACGACGTTCGGTGGTTTTCTTTACTTATCTGTATAATAAACTCGCGTCTCACAGGTTTTTTTACCTGTTCAACCATTTGGGGCTGAGAACTGAAAATTCCTGAGCATCTTTCTCAGGGCAGTCGACCAGATGAACTAACACGGCGTGTGTCAACATTCGTATGGCGTTCTAAAGACTGTATACTGCTGTGTTTGTGTTTCTTCTCTCACTGGACTGGACATTTTTTTCTTCTTTTTTTTTTGTTCATTTAAGTTTGTGGTTAAAAGTAAACACGAAATGCACACCCGCTGTTTGGCCATTAATACCACTATTATGTTGTCAATGTTGTAAAGTACGCCACATGGAATTATCTGATGTCGTTGAAATGAATTCTAAATGGTACATGTTCAATGAATACATGATTTTAATGTAGACCCACCCCTCGTATACTTTAAACACTTTGTAAGACAAAGCTTATTATTGATTTATTTTTAAACTCGGTTCATGATACTGATCCATTGGTGAACAAAATGTATCGATTGTGTCAATATTTCAGCCCATGTCTACAAAAAGAGCACAATTTGATGCCATATACTAGACTGAAGTATTTCCCTTTTTACTCTCCAGGGAGCCTTGGGGTCCAGATAAAGAAGATGTCTGGGCCCCGTTACAATGAGTATCTAGGCCCTTTGAGGAAAATTCCACATACAGGTTAAAGTGTATACATTATGTACTTAAATTATCAAAGAGTACGTTGCTAATTGTTAGATGCGATATTTGTACATTTAAATGAAAACAAAAATTGATAATGGTAAAAATTATTTGAATTGCATAGGCTTAAATGAAGCACATTTCATTTAATTAAGAACATTAAGAAATTAACTTTATCCTAACATTAACCTTTACCCCCCCCCGTTTACAAATCTGAGTTCAGAAGTGAGTTATTGTATTATCTCTGTTGTACCGACCTCCCAACAAGCTGATGTTTATAGGAAGTTGACAGTGTGCAGAAACGTGAGTCAATCATGGGCGTGTCCAGCCCGTGCCAAGAGCACACACACTCACAAACACACATACACAAAGTGCCAGTTGAACTACTTCTTCCACCGGCTCACTCACAGGGCCAGTAGGTATTAAAAATGCGAACTGCTTCTTTCACTGGCCTCATACTCAACCATCCCACGATATCAGCGGTTCTTGACTTACTTACCAATGACTCAGCTGCCCCCCTTCTGTACGTGTTATCAGATAACCCGGACTAGTAGCACTTAATAATGGCCAGACAAATATAGTGACCCAGCGATACGTTCGACTCTAGACCAGGGCAGGCCTCGGATGTGCCCGATGAATTATTATTTTTTATATAGGTAAATTCAAAGCCGCATCAATTTAACACGATTTTGTTAGATAATGAAAAAAAAATAGTTGGAGCTGCACTAAACCAAACAAAGAGCTATAGGCGGCCCCTGCAGCCGCATCTAACCGCCTTTGATATAGATCGGCCATGGGCAAACAACGGCTCGCGGGCCACATCCGGCCAGCCAGAGTGTTTAACCGGCCCGCCACCCGTTTCAAGTGAAGCACGGAACTATCTTAAGTATTTGTTATGACGTTTATATTTAATCATATTTGTTTATTTCAATGCTCCATCCATCTGCTCCTGGTCTGTCTGCCGCCGGTCAATTTTACGAGGCCAGTGTGTGGCCCACGTCTCCACAAAAGTTTGCCCACCCCTGATATGACAAATAAATGCATCTTAGGATAAGAAAGTAATTCAGACCGAACTGCTCTGCTACAGCAGCCCGCTCGCTGGTTTAAACTAATCTCGTTGATATAATGATTATCATCATGATTATTGATTAATGAATGTTGCTTAAAATTGAAACAATTTTTGTACAACGCTCAGGAGTGTGAAATACATTATTTGCCTACTGACTGAGAGAAACTTTTCATATCCACCTTATATTTGCCCACTGACCGAGGAAACTTTTCATATCCGGGTCATTCATGTCAACTCAACCAGTTTTTTGACAATTATTCACCGACCCCCTCCGATCTTCCTGAAATTTTCAGGGCTTGTGGCACATTCAAAAGTTGAGTGATTCCTGAAAATTTCAGGCCATTGTCAAAAGCTTTCTGCGATATGATTTTATTTTTTAAGGGGTAGTCGCGAGTTTGCATGACATTTACATTTTCGCGATCTTTGAACGTGAATATTTCAAAAACTAAAAGAGTTATCAGGCTGAAATTTTCAGTATTTATACATTGTTTTATCCTGAGTTGAATGATGTATTTATCTCAAGTGTAGCTTGCACACAGAATGCCTAAAAAATTTCCAAACATTGCACTTCAGACAGTTTTCATCAATAATAAATATTTGACCCTGTATCGCCGAAACCTATAAGACATGATAAACCATCATTCAACTAACACGCTGAATAAAAAGGCCGCTGGCAATCTTTAGAACAGTGCTTCTCGAAGTGTGGGTCGCGAGACTAATTGGCTGAGATGGGTCACTTGAATTAAAAGCGAAAAAAATAATATAGAGTATATGTGTCCATAATTATAACTTCCTTGCGTCGTGAAAACAAACCAGTCCCCAAAAGTGGGTCATAAAGCGTAACAGTTTAAGAACCAATGCTCATTCATTGGTCCTACAACAACGGACGCGGACCGGTACCGCTCCATTAGTCAAATGGTACTGTTTTCATTTTCTGTCATTTTAAATGTGTCACGAGTAGCTGTCAGGATCGACTCATTGTGTGGTAGGGGCTCTAATTCCATTTCAGTCTAGCTTGGTGGTGCTGTGGTTGTGACCAAGATCAGCTCTTTGTATCGCGGGCTCAGATACCAGTCGGTTCTGTCACCTACATGTAACTCTCGTTGTTCTTCGACGCCCATTGCACACTGAATTGTTTCAGCCCGTTGCGAGTTAAAACGTTTTGACGTCCTGCTGAAAGTGCACAGCATATAGTGCCGGCTGGGACGTCTTTTTTATTGGTGGGCTTGTCGACTGATGCGTGCATTCTAAAGAGACATCTGGCACCACAATGATGACTAACTCAACAGTCACGTCGAGGTTTAGAGGTTTAGGCGCTCCTTTGACCAGTCTGGTTTAACGTGTAATTTGCTTAACTTCTGGACACCATTAGGCTTCAGACAGTTTCGTCACTGTTATGTTTTTTATTATGCATGTTCCTATTTACAAGACCCTCATGGGTACGTACGTTTTATATTGATCTATCTATTATTCTATCTTTATCTCTCTATTCATCCAATCCATCCATCATGCCTTGTCTGCTTGCCTATCTATCTATCTGTCTGTCTGTTCAGCCATCAAGCACAATAGGGCCCATTCTCCATTCTTTCACCCTGGACTCCTTACTTGTTCTGAGACTGAATTATCTTAAGTGCCTTTTAGATTTTTCCCCAAGTTGTTGAACCTGTGTACTGCTAAAAATTTTTTCTGGGAAATTTAGGATGGTGTGATTTATGTACAAAATCCTTACCATCTTCTGATTTCAAGATCTTGTGATTTCATCTGAAACAGGGAAATGAATCTTTGCCATAGTTACAGAAGATGGGAAAGCCTAGGGAATGCATTTTCTGATTTAGTTCTTATTATTTTTTCAGTATTTACAGATAATCTGAACCTAAAATTGTTCAGTTTCTGTTAAGACAGTGCTCTTTCAAGAATATCTTGTTTTAAATATGCTCACTGATTATTTATTCCTGGAGGCTGAAGAATAAAGTGTATTTCTTTCAAAACAAAAAGTATAAAATATAAAATAAGTATTAAAAAAAAAAGCTTTTTTAAAATTGGCTTTTCTAAAATGCACTAAAGTAAATAAATAAATTCCTTGATTATCTTTACTTAGGTTATGGTAGCTCTTTTGCAATTGTAACTTCTGCTAGGATTTGAATGTAGAAAGGAAGTTCCAAAAACTATAACAGATGTTTGATACATTTAATGAATTATGTCTAAGTCTGTTAGGGACATTATTGGAGCAATCATCTAAAATGTGAGAAGTTTAGGAGATATTCAATATGATTTAACATTTGGATGTATTTTTGTAACTTAATTTGAAAAAAAAATGATCACCTGATTCTTTTATAAATTTTACATTATTCATTACATACTCTATTTATATAATGATCTATCTATCAATATATATATATATATATATATATATATATATATATATATATATATATATATGTATATATATAATTTCTATTTTGTGTACATTGATCTGGCTATATATATATTATCATCTATCTATCTACAATATTTCTATTCGTGTACCTTGTCTGGAACTTCAAGCATATGCTCTAAACCAGTGGTGGGCAAACTTTAAGGTTGGGGCCACATCAGGCTCATAAATTAGAATGGCGGGTCAGACCAAAAGCAGATGGATGGATTGATGACATGAACTAAAATGCATAACACAAACAGATAGTGCTTTACTTCCTCTGAACCAAGTAGAGACCAGTGGGCTGGGTTGAACAGTTCTTCAGCCGGATTAGCCTGTGGGCCATAGTTAAGCCCAAAGCTGCTCTAAGAGATAATTGTCCAAAATGGAGGACATTTGGGGATACAGTGGAACTTTATGTTAGAACTAACTAAGTGAATGGGAGTAGGAAACAATAAAAATAGTAGGCTTAAAAATATGCAAAAATGATCAAAACATAAAATCTTCATCACAATTTTTTTTTAAACTGTCTTAAAGAAAATGTTTATATTCCAAGAACTGATTGACTGTCATGGCAACAACAAGGGGTAAATCTTTGTGCAACAAGTGGAAATCACTTATACTAATGATTCTGAAATGACAAAACCAACCGTCCAAACAAACTGAGGGTTGATGTACAGGCAGGGAAGTGGATCATCTCAAATGGCTTTGAATTTGTGTGAGAGAGAGAGCCATCCAACCATGAGACAAATGACCCAGCCGGGTGAGGTCAGCCGATGGCCGGTGGATTACGAAGGAAGTAGCCCACTTTACTGGGTTTATACAATCAACAGTCCAATAGCATCTTTTAATGACTTAATTCACTCGCTCATGCAATCAACAGTCCAATAACATCTTTTAATGACCTAATTCACTCGCTCATACAATCAACAGTCAAATAACATCTTTTAATGACCTACTTTGTTTGAGGTGTAAAATATGAGTTTTATATAAAAGTTCGTAAACGAAGTATTTGGGCCATCGTAGACTCACAGTCAGAGGAGTTCTTGTGGAGAGTGACGTAGGTAGCTCCATAGGGCCCCTGATTCTAGTACACTCCGTAGCTGGAGGATTTCATTTTTTCAACTCCGCAAACATTTTAAAATTACAAGATCTTCGTCTGTATATTTGAAAGTTTCAGGAAATAAAGGGAAGTGACTCGATTCTGAAGAAAAACATTGCCACCCCTCCACTCTACAGAAAGACTGAGACAGAGAAAAATAACTTTAGAACTGTACATTTAGTGGGGATTTATGGGGGGTTTGTGTCTTAAAATTTTGGGGTTCAGGGCTGGCACCCAGTAAGCTCACCGTTAAATCGGCCTTTTAAACAAATTTACAAAGTTTAATGACAAATAGATAGATATGAGGGAGACTTTTTTGTACATGGGATTCCTTAGGAGTTTTTATTTCTAGCTATCACCAGTAGTTAGAATTCGCTGCGGTATTAGGAAAAAGGCGTTATCTTCAAGTGTTCTAAGGAAGTGTAGTTTACTATACATAGGGCAATTTCCCTTAGTCATTAAAATCGATTGGGGCTGATGAGGTGTAGAACATCTGTTTCTGTATCCATGCCTATTCATTGCACAACATGAACACGTGACTAAAACGAATAAGATATAATTATATATGACGTCAGTGATCAAAACACACACACGCACACACACATACACACACACTTTTTATCTCCGCGGCTCTCCACCAGCGGTACCCGTATCCCCAAGGGGTACCAGGAAAGCTTATGCAAAGGTACACAGCTACATATAATTTTCGTTTTAAAACAACCAAAATTTGAGAAGATCCCTGGTTTTGCTGCATGACCCTTCACCAAAGCTCGTGCCTATGTATCGCATTAGAAAGGTGAGCACATTTCATTATAACAAAATAATGACATTTATTCGCGAACGTATGTGTGGGGTGTACCCGCGGATATACTTACGCATCATTAGGGGTGCTGTCACAAAAGAGTTGAGAGTACTGCTTTACCTATCCCCCTTAAAGAACCCCTACAAAACCCCACATGCAATTTCATTTTTTTTTCAGATGTACTACATAAAAACCAAACAACCAATCAGAAGTACGTTACCCCTGATTAAATTTCCCTTCAATCAAAATCGAGCCAGACAGTGTGTAAAATATCCCTTACAAATTAAAATTGACATTTGAGGAGGAAAATGAAAACAAATTTTTTTGTTGTCGAAAAATCAAACATTTTTTTAACAGATTATCACATTATTTGATTGGCTTTTATAAATATTTGCGCACTTTTTCAAGACAGATAAAAATTTGCGCACTTTTCAGAACAGATAAAATATGGTGCACTTTTTATTGTTGGTTTGGTAGAGGCACAACTATTCGTATAGATGCAGATGCATAAATAAATAATTAATTCCAATTATTAAAATTATTATTGATTTATATAAAAGTTCATAGGGTGGCATATGACAGCCAGGCAAAACAATATGACATCTAGAATAGAAATATGTATATTAGCCCAAATAATCAACGACCTGACAGTGTTATGAAATATTAATATTCTAGGCTCTTAATTAGAAAACGACCGTCTTTCTACATCAGTGGTGCCACTAATATTGGGGGGGGTTTTAGCTAAATATTTGAGAGAGGCCTGTAGATAGCCCTTAACTTCTCGTCCTATCCCGCGCCGCAGGCCCCATGTTCCCCTAATGCTACGCCACTGCTTTATACCTTAATAGATTCCACCCCACCCCACCCCCTCCCCCCGTCTAGTTGTGTGACGTATTGCATGTGACGTTTTAACGAAATTAACATTCAGAGATATTGCATATAAAAAAAATAATTCCTAAATGAAATAATCCAATCATTGATAAAGATTTACGTGTATTACTCTGTTGTTTACTTTTTCCAACGCACAAGAGTGCTTGAAGTCTGAATAAAATTTAAAATAAATTAACTCAAATAAAAACAAAGCTAATTTTTTTTTTAATTTCTTTGAAAATGTGTTTTTTTTTCTGTTATGTTTTTCAACTTCAAATATTTTTTAATTAATCAATTCTGGGCGGAAGACAAGTCAAAGAGAATTTGTTTTAAAATGATTGTATATATCAACCAATCAATCAATCTATCAATCGATCAATCAATCAATCTACACATTTGTCATCTTTCAAATAAATCTATTTATCAGTCTATCTATACATCCGCCTGTCTCTGTCTGTCGCCCCGACAAACAAAACTATTAGACATTCTGTTGTCTCTTTGTTATGTACAACATAACAATTTAATTATTCATTGAACATTATGTGGGCATGCAGCTTGAACATATACGGAGCAGAGATGAGCGGACAGCGGACAGGTCCGCTTGCGGACGTAGACCCGCAGACTTTTCCGAATCTGCGGACTGACAGCGGACGCTTCGTATGGTTAAGTTGCGGACTCGCGGACTGTAGCGGATCTTCTTTAGCGTTACCATAAAAAATTTCCAAGTCATTTAAACAGCTAAATTTCAGCAAAGCGGACGCGCGGACTGACTGCGGACCAATGTTGTAAGATTCTGCGGACGCGGATCATTGATAGAAATACGCGGACGGACGCGGACCTAGAATTTCAAGATCCGCACACCTCTGATACGGAGCCATTCCATTAGTCAGCCAAACTAGGTGTCTACCAATGGCTCCTTTAGGTTTCTAACGATGGCTCCTTTAGGTTTCTAACGATGGCTCCTTTAGGTTTCTAACAAGGGCTCCTTTAGGTTTCTAACAATGGCTCCTTTAGGTTTCTAACGATGACTCCTTTAGGTTTCAAAGATATGGCTCCTTTAGGTTTCTAACGATGGCTCCTTTAGGTTTCTAACGATGGCTCCTTTAGGTTTCTAACGATGGCTCGTTAAGGTTACTAATGATGGCTCCTATAGGTTTCCTAATAAGGGCCCTTTTATGAGTATACCGAGGGCTCGGTGAGCCCTTTCGTGTTTTTATTTTACCGTAAGACCTAAAAAATTCAATATTTTATCTGCACCATCTTACTACATTACATTTTAAGCATTTGTCATGAAGACTAGAGTGAAATGACTTAACATTTAAGGAGGGGGGCGGTCATAGAGGCACCACATGTCAAAGGTTATTAGATTAGAGTTATTATTAATGTGTGATTCAATTTTAAAGCTTTAATATTATTTCTATTCTAAATTTTGATTAAAATCTCAAACGATAGATCAATATTAACTGAACACTTTAGATACTTAACAGTTATAGACTTAATGATTGTTTTTTACTCTTTTATTGTTTAATAGTTTATCATCGTGGATTTAATGTTTCAAATCTTCGATTCATTCTTTTTTTCTATAGCTCAAAATCGATATCGTTTTTAGTTCTAAATACTAAATGGTTATTAGTTTAGAAACTTCAATACCTGATCGATAATTTTAATTTAAACTTTAAATACTCAGTCCAATACCATTTTAATACGTATATGACTAGATATATGTAATTTTGACACCTGAGAAATCGTTCTAAATGTGGCTACCGTGTGGTTCCAACTTGGACAGAAATGTTCTCACAATTGGCTCTCATTAATGGACATTTGATCAGCCAATCGATTTTTTTCATGAAGTATTATTCTAAAGTTGTTTTTTTCTAGGCAAAGAGTGCAGACCTAGAACAGCTTGGACTCAGTCTGACATATCAGTAGGCTTGGTAATATTTATGGTGGACATGGTATTAATATATGCAGTGAACATGATAATAATATATACATATATACACACACTCACACACACACACATATATATATATATATATATATATATATATATATATATATTCAGGCCACTACATACCAGTGGACAAAGTTGCGGGCACAATGCTTAGCCGCCTCTACTTTATCCAACTATTTCAGTGACCACTCTTAAGTTGGGTGGGATTTGAAAAGTTATGATAGATTTCTTCTGGACAATAGAAATGTATGATACACACTAAACATGTGACAATACAATATATGGTGGGACATGACATGTCATTAACTAGTAGACATGACATGTAGAACGCTTAGTGGACGTGGCAATAAAATATACTGTGGACATGACATGGATAACATTTGGTGGAAATGACATGTTGGAGTAGAATGCATAGTGGAAAAGATAAATAGAACTGTTGTTGGACATGACATGTAAATAGAAGTCTTTCTCTGCAGAAATGAGGTCTTGCGACCAAACTGTCTATCTGAACCACTTAAGTTATGCACTTGGCCAGAGGTATACAAGTAGATAGAACTTACACTCAATTATATGTGTTATAAAGATACCACCCCAAACATGAATGTGTATAGCTCTAGTATAACTGTAGCCGATGCTCTGAAACCAACCCATCACGAGTTAAAGGGCGCCAGTAGAGTAACACCGTTCCCTTCGCCACTCGTTGGGTGGCGGGTGGAGCATGGTAGTGGTGGTGAGTGAGTGTTTGAGAGAGTGTGTGTGTAGAGAGTGAGTGAATCAAATGTCAAGTTGTCCCTTGAGATTGTTCAAGTTATCTCCTCCAATTTGAAATCTCGCCCCCCCCCAGCCTTTTTTTTTAATTTCTTGTAAATTAAATGAGTTCATGGGGTCACCGTATCCAAGATTAGTCTGACAATCTCTGTATATCGATGAATCAAAACTAAAAAAAAAAAAAAACTAGAAAAATGAATAGAAATGTATGACTAAAGATAGAGTGTATGTACATTAGTCCTGATAGGGAGTAAGCCGTAGAAACAAAGGGAAGTAATTAGAACATATTAAAAGGGAGAAAATGTCAAGCCGAGAATTGCAAGATAACTAAAAGGGAGATAATATTATAAAGTCTCTATGTGAAGCAAAATAACTGAAAGGGTCACTTGGACCTAGACATGTATCTTCGACATTTGTACTTAGTATTTTTTGATAAAATCGGTTCCAGGTGATGCAGAAATGAACAACGTTAAATAAAAAGTTGACTGATATTCTCAGCTGACTTAAAAATCATAAAAGAAAATCAGCAGTGGGCCTGCCCTCATTTCAAATATCGTCTGGAAGATTCTATAGAATGCTGGATTATACACAATAATAATAGACTGCTGTGGATCTGATTAAACAATGACAAGTGCTGGAGACCTTAGGTCCTTCAGTCAGGAATGATTTACATTCCACAAAGAAAGTAATTAATGTCCAGAGGCGCACCTGGTGTGGGTGGAGGGTCCACATTCGAAAGCCCCATCGGGCCCCAGCTTGAGAGGGAGCCCCCAAAAAATTCTTTAAATATTAAGTACATTATCTCATGTCATGCTGGGGCCCCCAAAGAAGCCAATCCCCTCCCCCTAATCCCTAGGTTCCTCACTGTTACTGTAATACTCCATAAATAATTTTTCACTGTTACTGTAATACTCCATAAATAATTTTACTAACAGTTGAACAAATTTACCAAATACAAAAACAACATTCTTACACATTCGGAATCTGCACCAAAAAAAAAAACCCAGAAAAAAAACAAACTCTAAAATGGTATATATATACACATTTAGTTTAATAGTTTAATTTCATATGGAGGCAATAGTCACTGCTGGCCTCAAGATATTTTGTCTGATGCAAACAACTAACTGTCCAACTCATTTATCAGGCTGGTCTTTGTCACTTTTCTCTTTGGGCCGTCTATGAAGAAACAAAAAAATAACAATTATAATAGAACACAATAAAATGAAATTTTTCTAGCCAAGCACATTTTCTGAACAAATGTAATCAACATGACATTCGATACATACTTTCTGAACAAATGTAATCAACATGACATCTGATACATACTTTCAGAACAAATGTAATCAACATGACATTTGATACACACTTTCTGAACAAATGTAATATACATGACATTTGATACATACTTTCTGAACAAATGTAATCAACATGACATTTGATACATACAAAATATCTGGGCTACAAATATGGAAATATAAAAACTAAACCTTTTTTAACAAACTAAAATGTAAAGCCCATTTTATAAGAATTGGACACAAAATTTATCAGAGAATGAAATCACTTTGGAAGTAACCATAAGCCACTACACAAGTCATAATGCAAAAAATTCTTTTTTAATGGTGACAATAAACTGCAAGGCAATGCTCCACAGCCTTCTTCAACTTGCAGCACACTTGAAATGCTATAAATATTCACCAGCACACTCACGATTAAAGATAGATATAGATACATACAAAAAGTGCATTGGTGTGAGATATTACTTAGGTATTTAAATTGAGTGTGAAGACATATTGACTCTAGTCAAAATGTTTTGTTGGCCTCATTATTCCAAGAACATTTGAAAATTCTGCATTAAAAACATAAAAAATGTGACAGTTTATCATCTTTTGATTAGACACAATAATGAACAACTTCAAACACCTATGTGAAAGTGTGTATTTCATAAAAATCTTTTTTTTTTATTATATATGTATAATTCTCAACTTCGAGACGCAAGACCATTTATAGAATACATCGACAACTCGCAACAGCGGAAAAAAAAAACACTAGTGTGCTGGAAGAAGGGAGGGCTATAGGTCAAAGTTCAACTTTGAATACCTTGTATGTTTGCCTATTATTTTGTTTGATTGCTTATTTAAAAAAAATAATTACAGTAATTATATTGATTGATAAGGCGGCATATGATACGCCGCGGGATGACTAGTTATTAAATAATATGCATCAGCTCATTTCTGAAGTGCTGTTCTTGTGTAATAATTGTTTATAACACAAATCATAGTGAAAAATTTCACTATCTGTAAAATGTTTGTAAAGTACACCACAAGGACCTGTTGCTAGGTACTAGTCCTGGATGACGCTAGCTGATTAATCCATTCATCAATATTTGTCTATTAACGTAACGTAATCAATGTTGCTTGAATTTCTGCGTCTTAGCATGATCTTCCTCCAACATGCTGGAAAAATAATTGTTTTCCCTAAAAAACTTTTTTTCTAGCCCAAATCACATAACTTTAAAATGGCATAAAATAATTCTCATAAAATACACAGTATGTGACAATCTACAGCTTTTTTTCCTAAGCTCAAGTGCAGGTATGTCAAATACATGGCAAATTTTTTAAACCTCCTGGGACACCAGGATAATTCTCTGGCACATATTGAAATATTTTTAAAAAAATATCAACGAAATTAAATTATATTGGAAATAATACTAAAAAACAAACCAAAAAAATCATTTGAATTTGCTTTATTTTTGGCAAGCACACACACACTTTAATTTTCTAAATATCTGGCACTTTGATACAACTTTATTTGCCATCTCTCTCTGAACTCTCTCAGTGAAACTGCGGGCTGAGACTTAGTCTCTTAGAGCCCGTGAGATCAGACTTGCTGTGTCTCTCAACATCTGGAGACTGCCATAAAGCCCAATGGACAGCAAGCTTCCGGACTGGTCCACCCTGTGGTCCGCCAGTCCGGGGCACTCGAAAAGCACATGAACTACGGTTTCCTCTGCCTCCCTGCAAAGGGTGTCGACAATGGGCCTCAACCTCCCAAAGTATGCGCCAATAGGACAATGCCCTGTACAGAACTGGGCCATTAGCGCCATCTCAGCTGTAGTGCTTTTAGATCCTACCGTCTTATTTATAACTAAGAATTATTTTTTTTTTACATTAACAAACAAGAATTTAAATCCATTTATTTGTAAAAGACCAATCAAATCATTCAAGACCTTCAAATTAAGCATCTATTTCAGAATAACCTAAATTTGTTATATAGAGATGCTATTTGAATGAAAGCTTTCATTCTTTGCTGATTTGTGAATAAGTTTTGAAGAATTCTTCTTACCATCAGAAAAATGTTGAGCTGTTTTCCTCCGCAAGTCATCCAGACTTTCTTCTATTTCCGCCCACTCCAGCACGAGACGTCGGCCATAAAGATGTGTCGAGTGACACAGAGCATTGAACGCCCTCTGGAATTACATTTAACAGGACTAATAAAAAGACATCCGGTTATGTGATAATATGGTACAAAGGACACAGATAAATTATTACATGAGACAATCTTTTGTATACAAAGGAAAATTAGCTAGCATATTCCTTTGTGATTAAAAAACAAGTCATATCTAATCCATAAAATGTGAAATCTCATATCGGGGTAATATTGCAAGATATAAAAGAATTAACAAAAACAATGTGAAAAATAATCCATTTATTGGTCAGGTGAACCTAAGACCAAGATTTAAAAACTGAGGGAGGTTCAGTTTAAAAACAGAGGGAAAGTCTGGTTTAAAAACCTTCTGTTCTGTGAGAGTCAATCTGATTACCGACATGACATGACTGTAAACTCAAGTAATGTCTTGGTTTATGGAGAAACAAATAAACTAAATACAGCTGCCTTATAAAATCAAGGGTTTGGTTTTATAAGACAAAAGAAACATTTGACTGTATTTAAAAAAAAAAAAAAAGGAAACATTACTGGTTAATAAAATAAAAATTGCGACATGCAGCAAATAACAAGGAACTTATTTTCTGGAAAGAGAGCATTGACAAGGGAACAAGGACATTGATAAAGAAAGAGAACATTGTTAAATGTAAAAACAAACTGGGTCACTTCACGACCCAACCCACAACCTGAGTTGCAAAAATCTTAACAGGGATGCTGAATATAAAAACAACCCAACTTATAGCCAATAATATAACTTGAAACATTTAAAAATGTTTAGAAAATGCAAATGGCCGAATAAATTAAATTTTTTTAGATTTTTAATTTATCACACAGCTGGCGTTGTTTAACTATCCATATAAATCAAAAGTCTGAGAAAAAATTCATAAGCAACTTATAGATTTACTTCTTTCGTGACAGATGAACGTGAAATTAAAAAACAAACAAACAAAAAAAACAACAACAAGACTTTACCTTGGCATCCTGCTTAGAAACAAAGTCAACAAAAGCAAATCCCCTGTGAGGTCCAGTCCCTCCCAGTTTTTTAGGCAGCCGGACAAACTTCAGCTCGCCAAATACTCTGTGAAAGATGGGCCATCCATTTGAAAACAGACTTTACATTTTATTTTTTTTAAATATGTGCGCCAACATCAAGAATAAAACTAGGTCACTTACTTGAAGAGTTCCTCCACTTCTTTCTTATTCGCTTCAAAAGGGATATTTCTGACGAGTATCTTGGTGGATGTCTGTTTAGCCTCTCCTTGCTTTTTGCGTTCTTTTGCTTGCCTAAACAAATAATATAAATCTTATTTCTAAAAAAAATCCATCTACAAAAAATAAAGAAAATAATCCATAGCAGATCTTCAATTAGGTTGAGAATTTAAAAATATTTTAACAAGATAAATATAAAGGGCTTAATTCATTTTTTTCGTTAAATTTAAAAATTGATTTCAAAATCTACATACTGTACAGTCCTATTGGACATCTTTAGTTCCAGGTTATGTCCCTCAAGAGCAGAATTCTGCAAGAGTTTTAAAGCTTCTTTGGCATCCGACCTTTTAAAAAACTGAACAAAACCGTAGCCCATAGATAAAAGTTCACCTGAGAAAATAAGTCAGAATTCTGATACAACAAACACACAATCATATATAATATTATTCATTTCCAGTGTGCGTTAAATCGAAAGCGGAAAACAAGAATTCAAAATGGCGTCATCCCCTGTGTCTCGATTAAATTTTTCTTTTTGATAGTATCTACATTTTTCAATAGTTTCTGTGCTTTTAATTATGAAATGTCAAAAATTAATAATTAGCATATAATGTCATTCAAATCATTGTAGTTTTTATTACAACAGAGCATTTTAACATCGTCAGATGTAAACAATAGTAATAATCGAAAATCTCCGACGTCGGCGACGATAAGACTATAGACCGCGTTTTCGTATCTAATTTCGTAAATAAAGTCAATATAATATTTTAAAAAAGAAATTCTGCAAATTTCTATACTAATTAAGTTCTCAGCTTTTATACTATTTATTTTTTAAAATAAACACGGCTTTGAATTATTTCTTAATTACAAAATAACAATATAGGCTAAAAAACTAGGTCAAAAGGCAATGAAAACATAACCGAGCAATATTTTTCTTATAGTACATAAAAATTGCATTTAAAATTGGTTGGCGCGGTGGCAGGACGGTTATGCAGCTTGGACAATGTTCACTTTTATGCAGACTCTCCGGGTTCGATTTCGCCCAGTGACATTTATTTTTATTGTTTTTTTTTTTTCAGAATATATCCTTTTAGTTGTTTTAATGAAAAGCAACTAATTAGATCTCTTTGACATTTTTTTTTAATTTAAATAATTTATCTTTTAGGATGTTGTAAAAAAAAGAAACAACAACTAATTAGATTTTTAATTATTTCATAACTTAAAAAAAAAAATTAACACAGAGGCGTAACTTGGGTTGGGGGGGGGGGGTCCTACTTCGAAAGTCCCACCGGGCTCCTGCTTTAGGGGAGCCCCCAAAATTATTTTTTACATTAAATATTATGTACATAATCTCATGTCATGGTATCGAATGTCAAAATGCAGGGCCCCCAAATCCTTGGTTCGGCAATGGCTTTACAAGTCTATCTTCCTGCAAAGGCTTTGCAGGGTACAGCTAGTACAGTATAATGTAAATCAAGATCTGAAGATTTTCTACTTTCTTTTATTTAAGGCAAAGAGATATCTGTGTGTGTGTGGAGGGGGGCATTAGGCAATGGTCTATGTTGGCCCCCTTTATCATCAGGTTTGATAGGAATGGGAGTGGGTTAGGGGGCTTCTCGATGATGACTTGTTTGCATACCTATTAAAAAGGCCATTGGTCAGTGATGGGTTAAGATTTTGCTTCTTGGTCCAAATTTGAACCTTTAGCCACTTCATATAGACAGGATATACTTACTCTATTATTGGATCAACTTTCACTGAGCAGACGACCCAACCCATTTTGGAAATGCATCACAAATACAAAAAAACTCAGCACGAGTCGGCCGGTGTTATCGAGGCTACCCTAGTGACTTGATGGCGCTAAGGTTGTGAGCCTGATCGGCTATATGCATGCTAAGCCTGATCTGTATGTTGAAGGTTACTGGTTCACATTCCGGAATTCCTGTCACATTCCTACATCTTCCCTGGTGCATTTACAGTCAGTGCACACACTCAGCTATGGTGGGGATTGAATAAAAGGACTATCCCATTAGGATGAAATGATGAGCATCTCGTGTCCTTACATGGACTTCAATAATAATTGAGGGGGGCTCCACTAGTAGCGGGCTATTGAAAGACTTATGGAGAACTCTTAAGTTCAAGAAATTCCGCAGCGCAGATATAGCTCATGCAGTTTTTGAAACTGGAAAACCATTCCGCTATAACTTTATTCAATATTATGGATGTTATAAAACGATAAAAGTCACATGTTAATTAAAAAAAAAGGTAATTTCAGCAAAAAATAAAAAGAATGACCTGGTTTTTTGGGATCTTTTTTCTTTGAAACTGTAGCAGAATAGATTTTGCCTATCTTCTCAAAATGCTGCAAATTAACAAGAATTTTTACATGAAACAATTTCGTAAACAAAATACAAATTTCTGAACTAAAAAATAATGCATTAGAAAATATTTTTGTATCGTGCCACTTTGAATATTTCAATGAAGATTGGTCATATTTAGTACATATTTTATTGGTCAAATTTAGTACATAATTTATTGGTCATACCTAGTACATATTTCATTGTTCTTTTTTTTCTTTGCTAAACCATTACTGTTTATTGGTGAAAAAAAAATAAGGAGGTATTATGTCTTACATAACTCCGCCAAGGACGGTCCCAAGCCCGGCTGAAAAAGGAGGAGGGTTGGGCGTGGGGCTAGCAACCCCATCCTGTAAAAACACCCTTTGCTACAAAAACATGAACAACAGAAAAATCAGAAAATTTTGTCCTGGGAGAAGAAGGTTCTTCAGCACAAAGACCTATGAAGCTTAGTTGTGGTGAAAGCCGAAAGGAAACCACAAAGCCGACTACCCTTCTGACAACCAGGAAAATCACCATCGGTACATGGAATGTCAGGACCATGTTTGAGGCAGGAAAGATGGCACAGGTAGCATCAGAGATGAGGAAAAACAACCTGATCATTTTAGGCATCAGCGAGACAAGGTGGACACAAGCTGGACAGAGACGACTTACACCAGGAGAGCTGTTGCTGTACTCTGGACATGAAGAGGATGACGCACCCCACTCACAGGGAGTGGGACTTATGCTGTCCAAACAGGCACAGGGGTCACTGATTGGGGGGGAAGCACATGGCCCCAGGATCATAACTGCTTCCTTCCGTACAAAGAAGAAAAAGATCAAAACGAATATAATTCAGTGTTATGTGCCAACAAACGACGGCGACGAAGAGGAAAAAGATCAGTTCTACAGCAGACTCCAAAAGATTCTGGAGAATTTCCCAAACAAGGATCTCACTATCCTCATGGGAGACCTCAATGCCAAGATAGGGACCGACAACGCTGGATATGAACAAGTCATGGGCACTCATGCTCTTGGGGTGATGAATGAAAATGGAGAGAGATTTGCTGACTTTTGCGCACTAAACAATATGGTCATCGGAGGTAGCATCTTTCCTCATAAAAGGATACACAAGAGTACATGGATATCTCCAGACAACACAACTGAGAACCAGATCGATCATATCTGCATCAACAAAAAATTTAGAAGGTCATTACAAGATGTAAGAGTGAAAAGAGGGGCAGACATAGCATCGGACCACCACCTGGTGGTAGCAAGAGTGAAGCTGAAATTAAAGAGAATTCTCAACAGCATATCAGACAAAAGAGTCAAATACAACATTAGCCTGCTGAAAGACCCTAAAACTAAAGAGCAGTTCAACTTGGTGCTGAAGAATAAATATGAAGTGCTTCAAGAATTGGTGGAAGAAGAAAATAGTGTACTCAATATGTGGCAGAAAGTGAAAGAAACCTTAAGATCGTCATGCCAAGAGACAGTGGGTCCAAAGAAGCATCACCAGAAGGAGTGGATCACAATAGAAACTCTGAACAAGATAGAAGACAGGAAGAAAAAGAAGGCAGCAGTCAATAACAGTAAAACCAGGGCAACAAAGGGTAAGGCTCAAGAAGAATATGCAGAAGCACACATGGTAGTGAAGGGGAGTATTCGGAATGACAAGAAAAACTATGTGAAGGGGTTGGCAGCGGAGGCAGAACAGGCAGCATATAGCGGGGACATAAAAATGCTATACAACATAACCAAGAGACTCTCAGGGAAGATGAACAAGCCAGAAAGACCTGTCAAAGACAAGCAGGGAAAAACTATAAACAGCCTAGATCAACAGTTAAACAGATGGGCTGAACACTTTGAAGAACTCCTTAATAGACCAGCACCTCTGAACCCCCCAGACATTGAACCAGCCAAAGTGGATCTCCCGATCTGCTGCGAAAAGCCCACAAGAGAAGAGATCAGGAAAGCCATCACCCTGATGAAAAATGGAAAATCAACTGGACCAGATGACATTCCAGCAGAAGCAAACCAAGAAATGTTTAACCCATTATACAGTTAATGCAAATCAGGAAATGTTTATCCCACAAGAGAAGAGATCAGGAAAGCCATCACCCTGATGAAAAATGGAAAATCAACTGGACCAGATGACATTCCAGCAGAAGCACTAAAGGCAGATTTGAATACATCAGTAGAGATGCTATACCCTCTCTTTGGGAGGATCTGGGATGAAGAAGACATACCAGCAGACTGGAAGGAAGGTTACCTTGTCAAGCTTCCAAAAAAAGGTGACCTCAGCAACTGCAGCAACTATAGGGGTATCACATTACTATCTGTACCAGGCAAGGTTTTTAACAGGATTCTATTGGAGAGAATGAAAGATATAGTAGACCCACAGCTGCAAGATGAGCAGGCAGGCTTTCGAAAAAACAGATCGTGCACAGATCAGATTGCAACACTTCGCATTATAGTAGAGCAGTCCCTAGAGTGGAACTCACCATTGTATGTCAACTTTGTGGACTTTGAAAAGGCGTTTGACAGTATAGATAGAGAGACCCTCTGGAAGCTCCTTCAACACTACGGAATCCCACCAAAGATAGTTAACATCATAAAGAATTCGTACAGGGGTATGTCATGCAGAGTAATCCACGGAGGACAGCTCACAAAAATCTTCCAGGTGCGAACTGGAGTCAGACAAGATGCTGGTTGTCACCATTCCTTTTCCTTCTTGCAATTGACTGGATCATGAAAAAATCCACCAGAGAACGAAGAAATGGAATCCAGTGGACATTACTGAGCCAGCTTGACGACCTAGACTTCGCAGACGATCTTGCTCTCCTTTCCCACAGCCACCAACAGATGCAGGAGAAGACAGATAAAGTCTCAGCCGCAGCGCTCGAGGTTGGCCTCAATATAAACCAAGACAAAACCAAGATCTTAAAAATAAACTCCACCAGCACAAATCCCGTCACCCTACAAGGAAGACAGCTGGAAGAGGTGCAGTCCTTCGTTTACTTGGGGAGTGTTATAGATCAGCAGGGTGGCACAGAGGCAGATGTCAAATCGAGAATTGGTAAAGCCCGAGCCGCCTTCATGCAGCTAAAGAATGTATGGTCCTCCAGAGAGTTGTCCTTAGACATCAAGATTAGACTCTATAACACCAATGTGAAATCAGTCCTGCTGTATGGAGCGGAAACGTGGAAGATGTCTAAGACTACACTAAGGAAAGTCCAAACATTTACAAACAGCTGCCTCAGAAGAATCCTCCAAATTCGCTGGCCAGACACCATCAGCAATGTCAGCTTTTTGGAAAAGGCCTGCCAACTCTCAGCTGAAGAAGAGATCAGAAAGAGGCGATGGGGCTGGATAGGACAAACCAGCAGCCAGTATCACAAGGCAGGCACTGAGGTGGAACCCTCCAAGGTAAACGGAAGAGAGGTCGCCCAAGAAATACCTGGCGTCGAGACCTGGAAGCGGACATCATCAAGATGGGACACAACTGGAACCAGCTGGAGAAGATAGCAAAGGACAGAGGACTCTGGAGAACTGTTGTTGGTGGCCTATACCCTGCCATGGGTGAAGGGCAATGATGATGATGTCTTACATATCTATATATAAAAATGAAAGTTCATTTGTATGTTTGGTTGTGCAGCTTAGAAATCCACATTGTTGAACAGAAAACATACAAACTCTGCATACCACTCAGTTATAAATTATTTCTTTTAAATTATCAAAATTTAAATATATAAGCATTTTAATTCACAATATTGACATTATCTGGATTCATTAAAATGATCTACTTTGATTCCAATTTATCAAAATTACACAAATCATAGTACTGAAAAGAGACCTCAAAGAGAGTGTATTTGGTGCACATCTTTTTCAGCAAAAGCTATATGAAGTTTACTTTGTTGATGTTAAAATGAATCTTAAAATTTACAAATTTAGATTTAAAACCACTTAGATTCTAAAAACTACAAATAGAATGGTATGGAGGCACTGTTTCTTTCTATTAGTTATGTTGCAATCAATAGTTTAGAACTAATCAATTTTACAAAAGTGTAATATTAACAAAAGATTTTTTGTTCAAAAACATTTTCAAAACATATTTCAGTAAAAAAAAATTACCAAACTTACTTCTCTTAATATTTCATCTGTGGTGGAGAAGTTGAGATTCTTGACAAATATTGTGGCTTCATCTTCTACATCCTCTTCTGAATTCTCAGCCTGCATGAATGCAGTTTTTTGTAAATAAATAAAATGTATTACAAAAAATAAAGAAAAATTAACTCTGGAGATTGTCCATAGCTATGTGATGTTTTACGTCACTAATTTCTAAACATCCAGACTATGTGTACCTCATCTTTAATATCTTTCTTGACGTCTTTTTCTGACATTTCTTTCTCTGTTTCTCTATCTTCTTCAACTTTCAAATCCTTGTCTTCCTCCTCATTGATTGGTGTTTTGTCTTCTTTAAGTCTCGAGGCAGGTTTAATGAAAACTGCCATGGGGGCCCATTCCAAATACAGAGGTATCGATTGAAACTGTCAAAACAAACAGAGGTATCGAATGAAACTGTCAAAACAAACAGAGGTATCAAAAGAAACTGTCAAAACAAACAGAGGTATCGAATAAAACTGTCAAAACTAACAGAGGTATCGAATGAAACTGTCAAAACAAACAGAGTTATCGAATGAAACTGTCAAAACAAACAATTTAGCAATAACTAAACAGAAGGCATCATTTATAAACATTAAACTCAACACAACCATATGATGCAAAAGCTTTATGTTGCATATGTAAATTAATTTTTTTTAAATGTTTAACTGTGAATGCAAACCAAGAAATGTTTAACCCACTATACAGTTAATGCAAATCAGGAAATGTTTAACCCACTTAACAGTTAATGCAAACCAAGAAATGTTTAACCCACTATACAGTTAATGCAAATCAGGAAATGTTTAACCCACTATATATAGTTAATGCAAACCAAGAAATGTTTAACCCACAACAAAGTTATTAGATACCAAGAAATGTTTAACCCACTATACAGTTAATGCAAACCAGGAAATGTTTAACCCATTTAACATTAATGCAAACCAAGAAATGTTTAATCCACTATACAGATAATGCAAATCAGGAAATGTTTAACCCACAATACAGTTAATGCAAATCAGGAAATGTTTAACCCACTATATATAGTTAATGCAAACCAAGAAATGTTTAACCCACAACAAAGTTATTAGATACCAAGAAATGTTTAACCCACTATACAGTTAATGCAAACCAAGAAATGTTTAACCCACAACAAAGTTATTAGAAACCAAGAAATGTTTAACCCACTTAACAGTTAATGCAAACCAAGAAATGTTTAACCCACAATACAGTTAATGCAAACCAAGAAATGTTTAACCCACTATACAGTTAATGCAAACCAAGAAATGTTTAACCCACAATACAGTTAATGCAAATCAGGAAATGTTTAACCCACTATATATAGTTAATGTAAACGAAGAAATGTTTAACCCACAATACAGTTAATGTAAACCAAAAATGTTTACCTTGGCAAAATTCAACTTTATAAATGCCTGTCTGGCCTCTGAAGGTTCTAAGAATTCCACAATTGCGGTTATACCTGACGGAGGTATCAACACTCTGTTCAGCGTGCCATATTTAGCAAACACTTCCTTCAGATCCTCCACAGATACTGAAGTTGGTAGATTCTTGACTAGAATTACAGTCTTACTTCTCTCCCCAGCTGCCTGAAAAAATTGAAAAGAACTTAATTATTGGACTGGTGGTGGGATTTAACAATTTGAATAACAGGTTCCATGATGTTACAAACATCATATGCTATGTTATATTATCAGTTAGATTTGTTATATACATCTATTAATAAGGGGTTTATATATTTTTAGCAATCAGTTTGCTGAACTACTTAAAATTCAAGCACTGTTTCGTGCAAATCGGCTGAATTCCACTACTGGACTAACCACTGTAAGGTCCCTGTAACAATGTTACCTCTTGATTAGAAATTTTTCTTTTACTCTACTACATCCTCATCACAATGACTATGGAGACCGAAGGTGCAATTAGCAGGTAATGCTAGATATTTTATTTAACTGCTAAATCTGCAGCCAGTCTTTCAGGCTCACAGCCTAATAGCCACGTAAACACAGTAAAACATGATCAAATTAAATTTTGTTTAAATCTGTTAAATTTTTAAGATCAGCACATTTTAACATTCTCAATAAGAACGGGCTTTAACTTAGCTGTCAACTGCCTTAAACAAAGGGCATAAACTATTTTTGAAAATTAAACAGCAAAATCTTATAAAGGTACACATATTGAAATTTTTCAGGAAGTATTCCATAACAAAACCTATGGGGACATGAAAACCTAAACAATGCAGGATTATTAGAAAAAATATTTATTTTCAAAAAGCTAATCATATACAGTGGATTCCGCTTAGTTGGGACAGCCGCTTAGTTGGGACAAATCTCAAAGAAACCAAACCAAGAAGCCAATAGTAAATTTGTATTTTTAATTGGGACAGCCGCTTAATTGGGACAAAAAGCCTCGGTCCCGATGTGTCCCAATTAAGCGGAATCGACTGTATTTAAATATAAAAAACAACAACAAATTTTACAAATGTTTTCTCTATACATGGCTTGCACCTGTACACTCATATTTATTTTTTTTTACTTTTCTCAGATTTCAACATTATTATATTTAATACATTATCTTTCAGTAGCAACGACAGATAAATAATGTAGGCCTTTCGAAAAAAAAACAAATTCTGCAATAAGGAGGTTTGGAGAAAATAAACATATATTAATGAGATAAGTACCGACCTGACAGAAGTAATGAAAACTTTCAAACTATCAAAGATGAAAGATTAAAATGGAGATGAACAATAAATCAGCTAGCTGAGTTTGATTTACCTGGCTGAAACTATCCAGAGCGACACCATTTGAGATGAGAAAATCTCTGGTCTCAGAAACAATCTGTGTCTCACCCAGGGCAAGACGCACTCCCACACTGCCAGCAAGTTCCTGAAACAAAAAAAAATTATGATGGGCAATTAGTAAAATACATTTACATGTAAACAAAGCTTTTCAAGACTTACTGTATCAACTGTTGTAGAATGAATGAATAATCAAAGATATTTTACAATGCATTAAACCGTTCAGCTAATTTGTAATATAAGACACATTAATATAATTTTAAAATATGACACACTCCATACAGCAGACAAATAAAAAATATTATTCTGTTATTCTGAACATGACACATTTAGACGCATCAATCATTACAACTAAATAAGATCGAATCAGTAAATGATCAGTATTTAGAAACTATTGACAGTACAGGTCATGTCTTACATCGTCTAAAATATGACTTTTGTCTGTGTTGTATTTTTTAGCCATCGACTCTGCCACAGCATTGGCTCCTAAGAACAATGTATTCCAGCTCTGCGTGCTGCTCAGGATAAAAGAAATTTTTTTTTCATTAAACTAATTATTCCAAAATGTTAAACCATAAAGCTGGAAATCAATTAGAAAAAAAATCACTTAAATAAAAGTAAATAGTTTACCTGGGATTTTTAGATTTCTGTTGCAAGTCTTTTTTTTTCTTATAAGAAGACTTCTCTGTTACAGAAGAAAACCAAATACATGGAGTAGTTTATATAATACTGGACACTGGCTTAAAATTTTATGTCTTAACATACATGTACATTTTTTTCCATTTCTAATACAAATTTTGATTTAGGTCCAAATGAATAAAACAGAAAATGTTTTTTTTATTTATTATGTTCAGGAACTATCGACAACCTGGGTTCGAATCTCAGGATTTTTCAGGGCCTTGTGAAAGTTTCCAAGTTCTCCCAGTTTTAAGTGGGTACCTGACTTTAAGATGGGGGAGTAAAGGTGGCTGGTCTTTGTGCTAACCTAACAATCCCTCAATATGTTATGGCTATTGAAACAGATGAATTCTACACATCACCTGCCCTGTTGAGCCCATAAGGGCTTAAGAAAACTTTACTTTTAAATGAACATTTTAAAAGATTAAATCTTATTCATTTTTTTTAATAGCTACAAAATAATAAACCTTACTGTTCCATCAACTGCAATAGAAATATTTAAGCTAATCAAAAGGCTATACTAACCATTAGTTTCGACAAATGTGTCGAGTTCTCTGCCAGGTAAGATGTGAAGGAGGCGGCCATGTAAACTCGTGTAGTCCAGCTCTGTATAAGCTTTCAAGGCATGTTCAGGGAATACAAATACAACATGGGCAAAACCTTTGACCTTTTTTGTCAACGAATCAACAGGTAGCACTATTTCAGCTATTGGACCTTTAAAAAAAAATATTTCAGAAAAAAAGTTAAATTTAATGAGAGTTCCATTCTAAACTATATTGGGATTCTAACATTAAAAAGTGTCTAAATTGGTTAATTGAAAAAAATAAACCCTCCTAGACAGCACCGTACCCAGGATTTTGTTTTGGGGGGAGGGGGGGGCTGTTCCAAGTTTTTAAAGGCAAATATTTGTCAATTTTTTATGAGTTACTATCAGCAATAATATTTTTACTTTTTTTTTTTTGGGGGGGGGGGGGGGGGGGGGGGTACGGCCTTGGTCCTAGATATATAAATCGTTTTTAAAAACTTTTTTTTTTTTTTTTTTTTTTTTTTTACAAACTTAGCAACGTCTTACAGATATTATGGTATACTGGAAAGATTGTTAGATTAGCATTTAATTAATCAGCATGAGAAGTTTAGTATTGGTCACAAATTCTTGATTTAGATCCACCCAAAAGTTCTTGACATTTGCCATTCCAATGAATTTTCCTCTCACTAATTATAAAGAGCGGTCTTACGCTAGTTAAATTTTGTTCAAAAATGTATTCTCACCGTATTTTTTAAAGACTTCTTCAAGTTCCTCCTCTGTGACTCCAAACCAAAGATTTCTCACAAACAATCTACCAGACTAAAGTTAAAAAAAAAAAGAACTTCAATTATCTTATGCCTAAAATCAACAAAACAATATGAATATGACACATCAAACTAAAGAAGAATAACAAATATTTACAATATGAATAAGTTATATATTGATATCTAATGTAAACCAAACGGCTTGTCTATATAATTACTTAAAAGATGTCTGACTGTGGTACTTTGAATATAAATATTAGAAAAAAAGCAAACATTACAATTAATCCCTATTAAACAGAAACCCTCAGGCAATACAAGTAAGAAAAAAAAAAAGCTTGAATAAAAAGATCTTGCTACTGTTAAGAATCTATAGCATTACCTCAGCTATACTCTCCACCTCTTGTAAAGAACACTCTTTAGCCTAAGAAAATTTAAAAAAAAAAGACATCAGTAAAAGAAATATACAAATTAGTCTAAAAGGGAAACAAATTAATGTTACATTTTGCAGAAATATATTAATGATTGGCAAAGCAAAAAAGAATAAAAAAGGATTTTTTTTTGTTACATTTTATGCGATTTTTTTTTGCTTTATTAAAACTGACCTTTAATTCCCAAGGCGGTGGTGCTGCCACTTTTTTCTCTGTCTGAAGCTCATCTGTGCTTTTCTTCAAAAATATTTTCTTGCCATCTAAGCAACAAATAGACACGCAAAGTGTGGAGCAGATTTATTTATCGTTGATTGACCTCATGGTTTAAAGTGATGCATTAAAAATTAAAATTTAGACACAGCTTAGCGCGAGATCGTTTCAAAAAGTGTTTCATAAAGATAGACTCACTTATAAAGTTTTTATTTCTTCCAAGAGCCTGTTCTTGTTCCTTTTCAGTGGCGAACTCCACAAAAGCAACACCTGAAAAAAAATATGCCCACTGTAATAGAAAAAAAATAAGGCCCAATAAAAAATGCTTAATTTAATTTATTTAAAGTAGGCACGTACCAATGGGTTTCTTCTGGGCGTTTCTTGGTATTCGTATAGATTTCAATTTAATGGGCTTGAAAAATTCCTGTACAGTTTTCTGAAATGATACAGCAATCCACAACTTAGCACTTTTGTTTTAAAGACAATTTCAACATACACAAGAAATTATTTTGTTTTAAAGTTTACATACATTTTTTAAATTTTTATTTTTCTCATTTTTTTAAAAATTGATATACTACTAATATGCTCAATGTTTAAAATGCATATGTTTTCACCAAGCCAATATTTTTTAACATGAATTTTTTAATGCTAGGTTTATATATGTTTAACATCATGAAACTTTCAAAAACATAAAGAAGACAATGAAAAAAAATTACAGAAATGTAACAAAGAGAGACATTTTTTATAAAATACCTCTGTATAAAATCCAGATAAACCTTTCAACTTAAGAACAAATCCAGGTTTAGCAGGTTTATTGTCATCTTTACTTTCTGTAGTGTCTTCTTGCTTCGCCTTTTTGTGAAAAAATATTTATACTTACAGTCTAGTATTAAAACAAGCAATTAAGCCTGTTCCATTCTGGACACAGGACGTGTTAGCGCATTTTCATGTTATGTATCAGTACATTTGTTAGCTTTCAGTAAATATTTGTAAATTTTGGAAATGTTTATAAATTCAATTGTGTAATGCATATATCTGTAAAAAAAATATTATAAAGACATTTCTTTATATTTGAAAAAAAATTATTTTCTCTTAAATCTAACTACAAGTGGTTTGTGGTTACTGAAATAGGACTCATAATTGAAAACATTCGAAATTGTAGTCATTTAATCGTCCGAAAACTCTGTCAATTGTTGCATAGCTCTGATACTTTCGATTAAACTCAGAACACAAACTTACTATTTCATTTGATGAGTTTCTTAATAAATCTTGGTGAAACTACGTGCTGCAGTATTTCGCACCAAATGAATGGGTTATTGAACGTACAAGGTGTAGAAGGGCTATATATAATATATAAGCCCCTTAGGAGCCCTGAAGCCCGGCCCTCAGAGGTCCTATCGCGAAATGAACTTTTGATGTACACATGGCAGGCCAAGACCTACAAAATGATATATACATCATGGGCCTAGGACTTATGGTTGCTGAGATATAGGGCGCTCCTTTATTAATATAGCTTATATAGTAAAAAACGGTACTTTATAAGCCCCCTTTTACGGCCCTCAGAGGTCAGATCGCAAAATGAACTTTTGATGTACACTTGGCAGGCCAAGACCTACAAAATGATATATACATCATGGGTCTAGGACTTATGGTTGTTGAGATCTAGGGTGATGACAGACAGACAAAACGGGGACAATAGAGCATTGTTTTTCGAAAATGCTCTAAAAAGTGAAACACTGTTAATACAAAAAGCTATATTAATGACTTGTGAAATAAGGTTAAAAAAGTAGAGAAAAGAATTTAAACCTCTGGTTCAGATTTGTTGCTTGGTGCATATTTTTTCTGATTTTTCTGTGAATATTTACTCCAGGCTTTTGTTTTAGAATCACCAATGTCCACAGCCACATCCACCTGGAGATTAAAGATTTACAAATAATGTTACATTATTTACAAAGCCTAAATGAACACAATAGAAGCCCTGCAAGTAGAGACATTTTTAAACAATAATTTTATATAATGATTGATTCTAAAAAAATTTAAAGCAAAAGCGATAAAAAGAAGATATAGATAATTTTTCAAAGTAAAAAAAGATTATGGATCTTAATTTTTATGCTCTAAAACTCAGCTTGGAAAAAAACAGTACAGAAAAAAATTATTTAAGCTCATTTCATAATTATATTTGTGCTGCCAGGCCCATATCAAAATATAACACATTTAACCTGTATTCTGGTTGTTCTGATAAATGTGCCAACAAGTTTCTTTTGCGCTGCCTCAGCTTGTTCTAAGGTGTTAAAACCAACAAATGCAAATTTTCTGAAAACTCCTTCCCTAGTAAACTTCAGATTACAATCTGTGATTTCAGTACCCGGGCAATTTTTCTGAATATGAGCAACAAGCTTGTCTTTTGTAATCTGAAAAAAAAACAAAAATAAATTTGAATCTATACATACACTTTGCTCATAAATATTCAACAAATGTGTGCTTTAAATTTAGAATTAAAAAAAAATTCTTTTTAATACTTGCAATATGTGCATAATAGTTTAGTTCAAATTTTCTAAAAACTCAGTAAATCACTTTACAGTGATAGTTCCCAGACAGTTCAACCCACAGACAAATCAACCATGTCCCTGATAATGATAACTTTTGTCACATGCACATGTTTACCCCTTGAGCTGTTAAAGCCTAATGCTATTTAAAAAATATATATAAACCACAGACTACTATGATAAAGAAAAACAATCCAAGATTTAAACTAAACATGTATTGTATTAAAAAAATAAACAACACAATTAGCAATAGAGTTTGAGACACATGTACCTATTTAGTTAAGTTATGTTTTAAAATTCAAAGATTGCATTGGTATTTAAATTCATATTCACTTTTTATTCAGTCACATACTTTAGTATCTTTTTTGGTATCACATTATTTTATTATTTGAACATATTACTTTAAATTAATTTTTGAAAATATAAATTAGATTAGGCCTAATTCATAAGCTATCATATGAGAAATGGCACTTGACAGGTGGTGGGTCTAATACTTCTAAAAATCTTAAAACTTTAGCATCCAATAGTAAGTAGGATACATACAATTTTGCAAACAAATACTTTTAAAAACTATTTATAATTACGGTAACAATTATGTTGTATTTAAAAATACACACAGATTAATAGTTTAGATATAATGCTACTTGGCAATAGCACTTATTAGCTTGGGTAGGCTACTTTTAACATTAAGGTAAATCTCTGGCTAATTTAATCTAAATTTAATTGCTTTACAATAATAAAAACGAATGGTTTAAATCACTTCTTGTACTAAATCTACGTACATCTTTTGGTAGATTTTTGACAATAATTCTCGAAGACATTTTAAACTTTTAAAAGCTATCTTAATTTCCCTTTCCACTGTCGCATGTTTCTGTTATGATATTTAAAGAAAATGTGACTTAAATCAGTAGCTAGCAGTTTTTAACATATTGAAATGTAAAAACCAAGCCAGGATCTATACAAAACAAAAAATGTACAGTTAATTTAGCTCCATAAGTAGCTTAGACTTAATGTAAAAGTTTAGATATAAATGTATTGTTTACCCAAACAGATAATAAATTAAATATTATAAAACCTTCAACCACTCTGAGTTTAATTTTAACTCGAACCATCTATATAATCTTTTTTTTTAGTGACATAGGCGTTAAGGTGCAATAAAATGGCTATGACATCTCCTTTATTTCCAATGACACCCCCCCCCCCTATCTCCCCCTTACCCCTTTTTAAGTCATTTTTTTTCTAGTTATCCCCTAAAAAATAGATCAAACTTTGAGTTGCTACTAATTCCAAAAAAATAGTTACAGCCACAGCCTAGGGGTCATTTATTACGATACAAAAGTTGGGATAGGGGAGTGGGGGTAAGTCTGAAAAAGTCAAATTATCAAAATTTAGTGAATATAAGTAATTAGATGATTAAAATAAAAAAAACTTGCTTACTAGGTGGAGCCTAAATAACTCACTGAAGAGCCACATTTGGCCATCACAATAATATGAAATTTGAGGGGGGGGGTATTTTTGTGTTTTTATGAAAAAAAGCAAACAAACAAAAAATAATAATTACGTGCTTCTTGCTATATAATTCTAAATGTACAAATTGATGTGATAAAGACTTGATTAAATATATTCATTTAATGGGGAAAAAATATCGTTTAAAATAATCAATAGCCATATAAGTGGTAGAGATGTCCATATATCTAATTTGCATATTACGGAAACCAGATATTTTTTGTCCATGTCTTTCGCTTATATTTCTGTTGATCATATGTCTGTAGCAGTGCCAAACCTAGGGATTTGGGGGCCCGGGGGGACTTGGTCTCTTTGGGGGCCTTGCATTTTGACATCATAAAATAAGATTATGTACTTAACATTTAATGTAAAAAAGATTTTGGGGGTCCCCTGGTCCACCCTGTGGTCCACCAGCCCGGGACCTGTGAAAGCACATGATCCACGGTTTCCTCCACCCCCTGCAGTGCCTGCAAAGTGGGCCTCAACCTCCCAAAGTACGCGCCAATAAGACAATGCCCAGTACGGAACTGAGCAATTAGCGCCTGCTCGACTCTCCTAAGCTGCCACCACGGGTCAGTTTTGGACGGCCGCCCCATCTGACTGTGGACATTTCTGCCCGTCACCCCATTGTCCCAGCTCGAGAACCACTTCAAATGCCCAAAGAGACAGATCTTGGCACACGCTGCTTCAAGTGAGCTCTTTCGTGCACCCACGGGCAGCGCTTGGGCATGTATCGACTGCTCTTGTGCGTGTATCGACTTAGCAAGGCAGTTGTCCCTTTCATTGCCAGGCACGTCCGCATGCCCGGGGACCCACTGTAGGATCACTGCCACATGATGTTGGGACGCAAGACCCTGTATTGCCAGCCACCATCATGGCTTCCAGAAGCTCAGGCCATTCTCCCGTCCCTTTTACGGCTTGGATAACAGAGAGCGCATCAGTCAGGATAACAATGCTCGTAGCAGGCAAAGTACCTTCCCGAATACGCCCCCCTTCCCCCCCCCCCCCAATGTGGTCCATTGCCTCAGTAATGGCTGTCATCTCTGCCTCGTAAGCACAGAGCGACCCACATGGCCCTGCATGGTCTTCCATGAATCGGGTTTGTGGGAAACTGATGTGGACCCCAAACGAGGAGCTTGTCCGCCCGTCAATACTGGTTACAGAAGCATCAGTATAGGCCAGTATAGCGTCCCCCGGATAGGATCCAATCGTCTCCATAGCCGCATTGTGCAGTGTTCGGCGATCCTTTGCTTTCCCAGTATTGGTTTCGACCAGGGTCGTACGGACCTCCGGCATGACTATATATATATATATATATATATATATATATATATATATATATATATATATATGTATATTACTAGACACTTCTATGTTCTGCTAAATACTCCTATATAATTTTCTACTCGCTAGACATGGCTTCATACTGCTGTCTGCTATACACTGCACAATACTGACATACACTACCTAATACTTCTATTTTTTTATATACTGCTATAAAAGATATATATACTGAAATTCACAGCAATAAACCGCAGTATACTGCTATATACTCCTCTTCACTGGTATATGCTGCCATCCACCTCCTTAACGCTATTCACTGCAATATATTGCTTGCTATACGCTGCCCTAACTGTGCTGTATTTTGCTTTTAAATGGTACATACTGCTAAACACTGACACAAACAACAATACATTGAAATATACTGTTTAACTTCGCTGCTGTTTACTTCTACACACTGCTATATCATATACACAGCTAAGTGATGCCATTCACTGCTATATATGCTGCTCTACACTTCTATTCACTAGTAAAATTGTAACAACTGCGGGGTAATGATGGCCGTATAGATAAAGAACTAGATTGCTCAGGTCCACCAATTTAGTCCTAAAACGGAAGTAGTCAATTATGGGCGTCCTGTGTGGGCCATTAGTATGGGGCTAGCACCAAAATGTTTTCTGGAGCAAAGTAAGTACACTGGCACACATAATTTATCTGTAAGCTTTTTTTTTTAACAATTTAAAAATCGGGCCGGGTGATATTTCTGAAACAAAATTTCCCAGTTTTTCATAAAGTAGTACATGTAGTAATGTTTATAACAGCTTATTATGCGTTGAAGCTAAATATAGTAATAAAAGTCTCACTTAAAAGCCGAGATGAAAAAAAAAACTCACAAAAAAAAAAAACAACAATAACAACAAAACAAAGCAAATTTAAATGTTTAAAGGCACGATACAAACATATTTATTTAAAACTAACCGTTTTCTAGTATATATATATATATATATATATATATATATATATATATATATATATAGGCTATATATGTTTTTAAAGCTTTGCAATACATTTTAAATTTTATCAGTAATCACGTGCAAACATAGATCTCGATTTGATAAATGTAGTTTTATAAATTCAAGGGAAGTAACCCATTTATTACACAGGTAAACAGTGATTTCGTTGCCAGTGATATTTGAGTCATTTTATACAAAGTCAACCATGCTGATATAGAATATGTAAGTGCTTTTGCTAGATTGGCTGTATTTTACGAGATAATTAAAATTAATTAAATAATGTATGCATCGTGTTTGGAATTTGTCAAGAATTGCATGAAGTATAATAGTATACTAACAAAAAGTAGTGAAACTGTTAATAGTCATGCAGAAATTTGTTCAGAAATATGTGTAATAGTGTTATAGAAGAAAACATTTTCATTTGAAAAACTAATTATGTCTAATTAATTAATTAATTAATATGTTAATTGTCTATAGTAATGCATTAGCAAATCGCTATTTGCTCGACTTCCTTTTGTATGTGTCGTTGGTGCAATTGCGCTGGAGGCTCCAACAGTAGTCAGCCATCATATGTATGTCCCATCTTCCTTGATATCTCTCCTCCATCACCATCATATCCTGATGGAACCTCTCGCCTTGTTCCTCACTGAAGTCCCCAAGGTTACCTGGAAATTTGTCTAAATGACTGTGCAGGTAATGTACCTTGATGCTCATATTTGCTCCAATGTTTCTGAAGTTAGCGAGCATATCTTGCACCAGTTCTTCGTAATTCTATGCTCTGTTATTACCTAAGAAGTTCATGACAACTGAAACAAAACTGTTCCATGAAGAAGCTTCCAGGTGATCCATGAAATTAGTATAATGTCGATCGTTGATGAGTTTCAGAATCTGAGGACCGTCAAAAATCCCAGCTTTCAGCTTCTCCATGCTCAATCCGGGGAATGATCTGCAAATATACTTGAAGCATTTGCCAGATTTGTCCAAAGCCTTAACAAATTGTTTCATTAAACCTAATTTGATATAAAGCGGTGGGAGAATGATCTTATTTTTGTCTACAGTCATGGTTTCCCTTGCAGGCCATGTTACTCTTGTCCAATGATCTTGCTTTGCCCTGCTATCCCAAAGGCACATGAAGCATGGGTATTTTGTGTATCCTGACTGCTGCCCAAGCAAGAAGTTTACCATTTTTAGATCAACACAAATTGACCACTGATGCTCATAATAACGGACTTTCTGCAATACTGTTTTGATATTCTCATACTCTTCTTTAAGTGTTGTTGACTGAGCAATGGGAAGAGATGCATATCGGTTACCATTGTGTAACAGAACACATTTCAAGCTTGTGATGGAACTGTCTATGAAAAGACGCCAGTCTTCGGAATGGTAGTCTTGTAGTCCCATTTGGAGCGGAAGTCCAGGGATGTCATTACAGTAAACTTAAATATTGAAGAAGAAAATCTTCTCTTTTCCGATAAAATGTTATTTTAACTTCTGGTTTGAGAAAATTTCTTTCATTGAGCCTGGACACTAAAAGCTCAGATGCTTGCTTGGACAGATTTAGGTCTCGTATTAGGTTATTGAGTTCTTCTTGGCTGAATGGTTGAGGTGTTGAAGAACTTCCTTCATAATCGCTTCCACTGTTTTCACCTCCCAAAAACTCCAGATCTTGCCCCTCGTCGGAGTCTGATGGTGAAAGCTCTAATAATCCAGTAAACACTGGTATAGGAACTTCACTGCTATGTGGAATTGGTCTCATTGCAGATTCAAGATTAGGATAACCCCACTTAGATTTCTTGTGGCGATTGAAGCCTTTAACATTCACAATACAAAAATAACAATCACCAAAATGGTCTTTCGGCTCTCGCCATATCATTTGTACACCGAAACTTAGACTTTTCTTCTCACTATTTGTCCACTGCCGTAGGCTCTTCACGCAGTTTTATGGGGAACCCAAGACTTGTCTTGGTCTTCCAGCTTCACACCGAAATAAGCCAAATATGCCTGCTACACAAAGTCAGTTATATTTCTTCTTTGCTTTTCAATCATGTATTCTCCACAGATGTAACAGAATACATTCGGATTATTTTTGCAGCATCTTCATGATGAACTCATGGTGTCTTTAGAAAGCAGCTATAAAAGAGAAAAAAATAAACCAAGTTATAACTTGGTACAGTTAAATAAAACAACAGACACCAAACGTATTGCATTTGTTTTACACAAAGGGTACAATCATATTTTCAAGATTGTCCAATATCTCAGAAACTAGAGCCAATTCAGCAAAAGCAGTGGCAGTTTTGAAATCAGCACCCATGAATTGCTATAAATTCATTCAAATATTCTTGGCAATTCGAAAAATTTTTTTTTTGTTGAGCTGTGTTATTAATGTCTTTAGTCATAGTTAAACATAATTTTGCCCCAGCGCCATGAAATGTGCATCACACCATTTTGAGGCAAGTAATCGATCTAGTTCAATATAATAATCGATCTAGTTCAATATAGTAATCGATCTAGTTCAATATAGTAATCGATCTAGTTCAATATAGTAATCGATCTAGTTCAATACAGTAATCGATCTAGCTCAATATACAAATGCTCCCGATGTTCATAATTGACTTCTTCGGTTTTAGGTCTAAAATGACAGACGTGAGCGATCTAGTTCTTTCTTTCTATCCAGGGGCGGATATAGGCGGGGGGGGGGGGGGGGGGTGGGGGGGCCATGCCCCCCCCCACGTTACCGCAAGTTTAGGTAAGACATCATTAAATTATCGAAATATTTTTTTTATTTTAAGACCAATTTTCGACAATGAAAACAGTTTTGCCCCCCCCCCCGGGTCAAAGTTGTCTAGATCCGCCTCTGTTTCTATCTGTAAGGTTCTCGTCTCCAGATGGCCAAAAGATCACAAAGATAGATACCGTTTTTATTTTTTTCGAGTTCAAATAAAACCCGTTTTTTTTTTCGTTCGTAGAAAATTTACTTTGAGTTTTTCTTGAATGTAGTGTTGACTTTAGAAGAATGACGTACATCTCACAGGCAGACGTGTATTGTCGCTATATATGTACGTGTTTCAGCCTGACTCTTGTTACACACCACTTGACATACCCCCCCCCCCCAACTGTAACTTTCCAATACATGAATTTGGACCCGGGTTTAAAAACGTGTGGAGGGTGTCTGTGTGATAATTGTAAAAGCATATAATCAAGTAAGTGGGTGGTAGTTGTAACAGCATATAATCAAGTCAGTGGGTGGTAGTTGTAACAGCATATAATCAAGTCAGTGGGTAGTAGTTGTAACAGCATATAATCAAGTCAGTGGGTGGTAGTTGTAACAGCATATAATCAAGTCAGTGGGTGGTAGTTGTAACAGCATATAATCAAGTCAGTGGGTGGTAGTTGTAACAGCATATAATCAAGTCAGTGGGTGGTAGTTGTAACAGCATATAATCAAGTCAGTGGGTAGTAGTTGTAACAGCATATAATCAAGTCAGTGGGTGGTAGTTGTAACAGCATATAATCAAGTCAGTGGATGGTAGTTGTAACAGTATATAATCAAGTCAGGTTGAACTGTCATAAAGCTCGTAAATAGAAAACCTGCTTTTTTTAAAAAAAAAAAAAAATTTTGAACTATAAATAGATTTTCTATGAATAAGGTGGATTAAGTTTGTGTTTGTGTACAAAATACCCTTCCCACCCACCCTTCCCTCTCCGAGTGTTATGAATCATTTTATGTTACGTTATTATAACTGAATCTAGAGAGTAATATATCTTCTTCTTCTTCCTTTGGCTCTACAGCCCATTCAGGGCCATGGACTGCCAGAGAGAGAGAGAGAAGAGAGAGAGAGCAATATATACATTATACAAATAAAATAATATGAAATAAATTTATAAAGAAAAATACGACTGTAAATAAAGTCCGTACCCTTATGTATTGGCCTATTTTACCTTAAAAAACACAGACGAACAAAAAATGTTTCTCCATTTAAAGATTAATAAAAAAGATTATTTAATTAACGTAACAAATAACAATCTTAGAAATAATTAACTTTGAACTGTTTTGTAGAAGAGTAAAGATTAAAATGAAACAAAGGTCTATATATATATATATATATATATATATATATATATATATATATATATATATATATGGGTACAGTAATGCAAAATAAATATGTTAAGTTTCATATTTGTTTAAATTACGGTTAGCTGTTATATTCCAGTAATTCAAATCCTGCTGGGAAATTCTACAAGGATGATAACAAACATAAAATTAAACAAAGAAAACTACCAACAACTCAGAATTGGTATTTTTTTTCTAACTTACAAGAGTTACAATTATCAGTACAATGTTACTTACAAGATTTAATCTCTAGTCAGTACAATGTTACTTACAAGATTTAGTCTCTAGTCAGTACAATGTTACTTAGTCTCTAGTCAGTACAATGTTACTTACAAGAGTTAGTCTCTAGTCAGTACAATGTTACAACAGTTAGTCTCTAGTCAGTACAATGTTACTTACAAGATTTAGTCTCTAGTCAGTACAATGTTACTTACAAGATTTAGTCTCTAGTCAGTACAATGTTACTTACAAGATTTAGTCTCTAGTCAGTACAATGTTACTTACAAGAGTTATTTTCTAGTCAGTACAATGTTACTTACAAGATTTAGTCTGTAGTCAAGTCTAGTCAATACAATGTTACTTAGTCTCTAGTCAGTACAATGTTACATACAAGAGTTAGTCTCTAGTCAGTGCAATGTTACTTAGTCTCTAGTCAGTACAATGTTACTTACAAGAGTTAGTCTCTAGTCAGTACAATGTTACTTACAAGATTTAGTCTCTAGTCAAGTCTAGTCAATACAATGTTACTAAGTCTCTAGTCAGTACAATGTTACTTACAAGAGTTAGTCTCTAGTCAGTACAATGTTATTTACAAGAGTCAGTCTCTAGTCAGTACAATGTTACTTACAAGAGTCAGTCTCTAGTCAGTACAATGTTACTTACAAGAGTCAGTCTCTAGTCAGTACAATGTTACTTACAAGAGTCAGTCTCTAGTCAGTACAATGTTACTTACAAGAGTCAGTCTCTAGTCAGTACAATGTTACTTACAAGAGTCAGTCTCTAGTCAGTACAATGTTACTTACAAGAGTCAGTCTCTAGTCAGTACAATGTTTTTCGCCTAATTAGGTCGAGATAATTTGATTATAGACATTCATCAACGTACACCCCATCTGTTTCCCCCCACATCCCCTCCCCTCCATTTTAATAAGTTCCATCCATCAGCTAGCGCCAGAGGCGCGTTCCTTGTCACCACTACCACCACCACTACCAATACAACTACCACCACCACTACCACCACTACAGCCACAGACCAATGGAATGTTTTTTTTTCCCCCCTTTTCTTTTCCTGCACCACTTAAAATGGCTGTGAGATTGCGCACCTGGTTGCCATAGCAATGATAGCGTTGTTAAAACTTTGTGTGTCAGCTGAAAAATTGAATTCTTTGCAACTGCTGGTACCAGACTAAAGATAAACGTACGTGACATTGAATGGGAAAAAAAATATTGTTAATCAGGGAGAAGCTATCGCTTAATAAATAGATGTATAAATAAATGTACATATTTTAGGCTAAATAGTAAACAATTGGTACAAACAACAACTTTCAACTAACGAATGTACATATTTACAGTATTTATATGATATTCAAACACAAATGTTCGTTCAAATCTTAATGATTCAAATGTACGCGTACATTCATACACTAGTACAGCAGTCTACATCAGCGGTTCCCATACTGTTAGTGGTTTTTTTTTTTTGACGTTTTCACTTTTATGTATTTGTTGAAGTAGTGATAACATCGCTTTTAATAACACAGGGATATATGATTTAGAGTACTTTTGGACGATGTGTTGTTCCGTGATTAGCCCCGTTGTCTAGTTAGCGTTAAGAGTGAGTAATGATTTGTGTGGACAATATATATATATATATATATATATATATATATATATATATATATATATATATATATGCATCGATAGAACACGTTGAAAAGTTATATATTACACATATATAAAAATATAATGCGTTTGATCTACTTAAACTGTAAGTTAAAGTGCTGCATCGATTTAAAATGTCTGTTTTTTTTTTGAAGCTGCTGGATAAATAGGTCAAGCACAGGATGGATTTTAACAATTTGAGGGCACTCGTTGGGCCCCAGCCGTTCTTGTGGACGGACGATTTAGGCCACCTTTTTCAGGGCCCTCAGTGTCAAAGGGCCCACTTCTAGTACGAATCTGTGTGAAATGGGATGATAGTGGAGCCCCAGCAAGTACATTTGCCTAGCCCCCCCCCAATGGCTAAAAGTCTCTCATAAGCCACTACCCCCCTCCTGCTCAGCCTTAGACGTATTTCAAAGACAATTTTTTAAAGACCAGAAGTAACATATATTTATTAATACGTGGCCCATGAATCATACTCACATATAAGAAAAAAAACTTGAGATAAATTCAAAAAAAATAAAACGTTTGACTCCACTTCACCAAATAGAGTTATTTATGTCTTTTATTTATAAATACGAACGCTACTAAAAAATTTCGTTTTTTAAATCTGAATTACCCTCTTCAATTTTTTTTTCTAATGAAAAATTCATATTAAAAAAAGTTTAAAAAAAAATAAATCTTTAAATATAGATTTTTATTTGGTCAAAGTCTGACTAATTTGTAAAACTAATAAAAAAATACTAAAGCCACATTATTCATCCAAAGTTTACTAAGAATAGATTGCTAGCTTTCAACTGATCCGCCAAACTGTAGTCTGACCAACGACATTGAACTTGGCACATTTCGAAATGAGATTCCGGCATACTTACCTGGCACAGGAGGTACCATGATCAATAAGGTCAATAGGATGCCTCCTCTGCCAGGCTATCCTGGTCTGGGAGACATACCATGGTCAATGGGGAAAGGATCATTGGTGTTGTCCTAATGTGGAGAAAAAAAACAAACCTTTCGCGACGGTGGTGGCATTGCGGTCAATGAGGATTATTCACAGCTGGCGATGGTGACGGATGTGGTAGGCGCACGACACCCTTCCACTCTGTCCCACTCAAGCACACCTACGCAGCCTGCCATTTCGGGCTGAGGGTTCAGGCACATTACACCCTCTCCTCTGTCCGAGTGGCGAAAAAACCCCTTGCCTTGCCATTCTGGCAGATCTGCAGTACACACCCCCCGCTGGTCTGACCAGTATAGGCAGGTCTTAAAACCCTTTTTTTTCTGCCATCCCGGCAGATGTTAGCTGGCACACTTACCCCGCCGCTCTGTAGGCTTGGTAGACATGCATCAGCGCCGCCAACTGTGCTGGTGCGGTAGGCACACTACACCCTATCATGCTGGCAATGGATGGCGGGCGTATAAAAATAAATCCGGCATACGCCAGTGCAGGGGTTGGCAATTGTTGTTAGAAGAGTCTCGGGCCACATTGGGCTCGTAGATTTTACCGGTGGGCCGGGCCAAGACGCAAGAGCAGTGTGTTGGAGTGTTGACTCGAACTAAAAATGTAAATTAAATGTAAACGTCAGAACGTAGAGAAAGGTTAGCAATGTGCTTCACTCTCAAACGATACACGGGCCGGATTGAAGCATCCGGCGGGCGGAATTTTTTTCCCCGCATGCCGTGAGTTTTACCCATGTCTGCGACGGTAGACGATCAGAGGTACCAGTATCATGAACCGCCTTTATGGTGTCCTGTCTGGTTGAGGAAAAAAAAACACAGAGACATTTTTTTTTGTTTGTATTAAGACGGATTAAAGAAAAAAACAACCTTTCATCTGGTTTGAAGTCCATCTCTCTCTCTCCCCCCTCTCCCTTTTCGACTCAGTGCGCAGGTAAATTTCAACAGACCTACAGGTTATAAAGAGCTGGGAATAGAGAGAGAGAGAGAGAATTTGTTAACGCAGCGACGCCGCGAGTCGCCCTACACGCAAGTAATCTCTACGCCACAAGGTATTGATCGATCGTTCCTTGTGTGAGTATCGATACCATGAACCTGAACGCAAGACCTTGATATACAATCTAAAGTTAAACTTTTTTATTTTTCTGAAAACGGAAGAATTAATGAATAAAAAAGGTTTTAGTATTTTTTAATTTATAACACAATGAAAACAAAATCTTTCACTTCAATTTAAAAACAAAAATGAACTCTTAAATCTTTTAAAATAGATTTTTTCCGATTGGTGAGTAAATAAAGGTTAACCTACTACAAGAATGTAAATGTACATTGATTACCAGGCCTGAGGAGATAGTGGGGGTGTGTGCAGCCCATAAGTTGCCCCGGAGACCATACAACACAATTGGAGGAGAAGAGGGGGCTTCAAGCTCAGGGCACCCCCCGTCCCCCCCCCCCATTGGATAAATATCAACGTCATTTGAAAATGAAATAAAATATTTAGCTTTTTTTTTAATTTGGCGGAGGGTGAGGGGGTGGAACGCGTCTTCGTATCACCACGGCCATGGTTTTATCTTTGCGAACCTCCTTCCGTCCCCGCCACACACACACATACACACACTCACACCCTTGGTCTAAATATATTGCATCAATATTTTATCCATTAGAACTTACTACAGTGTAAAATTCCTTTTACTAGTAGGTAAAGTATTGATAATATCGATACCACCAATAGAAACTCATCGTCGAATACGTGTTTAAAAAAAAAATTATGGAGGCGTGGCCTTCGCTTTTTTTTTTCTTTTCTCTCTTTCTCTCTCTCTCTCTCTCTCTCTCTCCGCCGTAGAACTTGTTGGAGAAAAATATATTTGCAGAGGAAAAGGGAGAAAGACGAAGGTAAAAACTCATGCCTCGAGATAGTTATGGGGAGTGCATGTACCTGGATAGATTCTGTAACACAGCACACACACACACACACGCACGCACACACACAGCCTTAACAGTTCAACTCGACGTGATAAAGTGTTGTGTGATCCCTGTACACACGGCTTGGAGTAGGTCGCGCTGTGCGTGCTTGCGTTGTGTGTGTGTGCGCGTGTGTTCGAAACTATTCTCTTGTTTATTGAACACGGCGATACCTATATATATATATATATATATATATATATATATATATATATATTATTTCTGTTTTTAGTTGTTTCTTCTTCCGGTGCTAGGGTGTGGGTGTGTGTGTGCTATGACGTCATAATGAGCAGTCTCGGACAGTGAGTGTGATTATAATTTAAAAACTACGTCAGTAGTTCTTCCTCCTAATAGTACCTCACAGTCACAGTTATTTACCGCACGGATTTTGTTGGGTTTTTTTCACAGTCCCAGTGATGGATGCTTCTCACGTTGAAGGTAAACGAAAGGTACTTAGTACTTAGATTTTGACTCTTTTTATTTTATCAAATCACGTGTTTGTGTATGTGCGGGGGGGGGGGGAGGTAGGGAGTGTATGATGGGAGGGGGGCGGAGGGGTGTTAGATGGTATTTACACATCCGTCCATCCGTCAGTCCGTCTGTCTTTCTGTATGCCCACCAGCCTTGCTGCCTACCAGCATGTCTGCCCCGTTTTTTTGTCTGTGAATCTATCTAAATGTTGGTGTGTCTGACTTTTGTCTATAGCCTTTCTTTAATGTGATTTAATCTAGTTCTTCGGACTGCATTTACATTTCACTACAGGTATTTTACAGATATTGTACAGGTATTTTACAGATATTTTACAGGTATTCTGTGCATTGTCCCATATGACTCACGATCTGCTTTGCACTCAGGTTTGACCCACCTTAAATACCATAGTATTCATTTCGCACTCTTATTAAATATTCTAATATATTTTATTGATTACCATGGCTCAATTCTTATCCAAAGTAAAAGGAAGTAAATCATGTAAAGGAGTATTTACGGGGAAAGGTGACTATTTATGAAGACAGCAGTACTATCACCTGTATTAGTATAAGAGTGAAATGCTTAAGGCCCTCACAAACGATACTGGGGGAGGTGGGGGGTGGGTTAAGGGTGGCTCGGGGAATGAAGGGAGTGGAGGGACCGAGGGGTCACCTATAGGAGCATCAAATGGTGGAGGAGGGGGGATGTCTGGGAAAGGAATGAGTACTAGTACTGAAGGTTTGACTACTTCCCCATCCCCCCCCCCCCCCACTCCCCCTCCCCGGTCCGAAGCCTTGCTAATTCAGGCTATAGATTTGCTAGAAGTTTAAATAAAAGAGAAGCTGTTTTTTTTTTCGAGACTGAATGGGGGAAATAGTCAAATTGTGTGATAAAGCTTTAATCTGATTTACGATTCACACTATTCACTGTTCCGATGTAGGGGTGATACATAAACTTCTCTCCCTCCACACATCTTCCCCGAGTCCGCCGTCAACCCATTGCAAGGCTAAGTTAAAAAAAAGAGTTCAGGTTTTTTTTTTGACTTTCCGCGTTATAAGGGAATACCAACTATTCAAATAATTCTAAGGAAGCTATAGGTGATCGACATAGTTTTCGTGACCCAGTTGCGGTTCATGGCCATATGATCTCTGGATGTGTAAACCTTTCCCTCCACTGATAGACATTTAAGAAATATTTTGAAAGGGTGAAAATAATGTAAAAAAGAAAAAAAAGCCGTTTGTACTATGTCATATGTATAGTAACTATATTGTGCCAGAAAACAAAAAAAAAACAACATATTGTCATTGCAGCAACATCTATATTTAGTCTTGTTGAAGTGACAGTATGTTTCTGTCTATGGTTACGTCACGCTTGAGTGAACCAAATTAATCTCCCCCCCACCACCAACCCCACCCTACTCTTACTAGATAATCAGTGATTGTGAATGAACGACGAGTTTGAGTATGCGGGGGGGGGGGGATTTTGAAAATTTTTAAATAAGTGTGTTGCATACATAGCAGTCAGCTACTAGCAGTGTACAACCTGAGCCCATGGTTTACATACACAGACAGTCAACACCATATTCCAAACTCACGGGGAAAATGCAATCACTACGGGGTAACCTTGACTTATAGACGTTTAATTTAATTTTGGTTTTTTTTCTTCGTGTTCTTGGAGAAGCTGAAAATAAATGTGAGAGCGCGAGTCCCTCCAAACCCCAAAACCCTATTCCTGTAGCCCAGTACCGTACGTAATGTATCTTTTTTTTTTAAGGGGAAGGGGGGAGGTGTTAATCTTAAAGTACTTAACCCCCGGGGGTGGAGTGGGGGGCGACGAGCTTTCGAAAAAAAATATTGGAATGAGTTACTGCCGTGTAAGTTTTATAAAAAAAAAAAATTTAGCCTTCTCTACAAAGTGTTCATTTTGCAAGTAGATTTATATATTTGTTCAAGGGGCGATCTAACGCAAGTGTCCACAAGTGTATAGCCACAGGTCAGTAGTGGCTTTAGGGCGGGGGAGGAGGGGTTGGCAACTGGGAAGACAGCCACAAGTTCGTTTTTCTTTTTTTTAAAATATTTACCACCTAACTTTAACAAAACAATACGTTCGTTTCTGGCCCCGCGAATAGTACTCACCATAGGCCCCAGAAAATAGTGCTCACCATAGGCCCCAGAAAATGGTGCTCACCATAGGCCCCAGAAAATAGTACTCACCATAGGCCCCAGAAAATAGTACTCACCATAGGCTCCAGAAAATAGTACTCACCATAGGCCCCAGAAAATAGTACTCACCATAGGCCCCAGAAAATAGTACTCACCATAGGCCCCAGAAAATAGTACTCACCATAGGCCCCAGAAAATAGTACTCACCATAGGCCCCAGAAAATAGTACTCACCGTAGGCCCCAGAAAATAGTACTCACCATAAGCCCCAGAAAATAGTACTTACCATAGGCCCCAGAAAATGGTACACGCCATAGGCCCAGAAAATGGTATTCGCCCCCAGGCCCGCATATGATACTCCCCGGCCCTGCCACTAAGACCGTCTCTTGTTAGGCTAATAGAACATTAAAATTTCTTTCAATGGTTGTCCAACGGTCCCCAATGCACTCACTGATGACCCAAAGTAAGGGGGGGCATTATGTTACTGAGACGTTAGGAGGGGCATTATGTTACTGAGACGTGGAGAGGGGCATTATGTTACTGAGACGTGGGGAGGGGCGTTATGTTACTGAGACGTGGGGAGGGGCATTATGTTATTGAGACGTGGGGAGGGGCGTTATGTTACTGAGACGTGGGGAGGGGCATTATGTTACTGAGACATGGGGAGGGGCATTATGTTACACTTACACTTAATCAGACATAAAACGTTTAGCCTCAATTGTTATTTTTATGTAATTTGCTATATACATATATTTCTTGTGCTGTATCTACAAAGTTAACAACTACACATATACGTATGTGTGTGATTTATTTCACCTTAATGAAATTAGAATAATAAAAATGCCAAGTAAAAAATATATGCATTCAAACATCAGCACTTAGCTTTGGCCATTTCACACAAACCCAACCTTTCTTTGCTTCTTCTACATTACAAACTATTTTATTTGCCACTTTCATATTACACTTTTAGGTCATAAATATCATAATGCACTTGTGTTTGACTTCTATTTTTTTATATGAAATTTATAGCTTTTCTCTGTTCTAAATTATTACATGGTTTCCAGTGTGTGTACAAACCGAAATGGATGTAAACAATAATAAAGTAAGTCATTTAAAAAAAAAAGAACAAAGTTTTACAGTCATGTCTCGGTTTTCGTTGTCTTCGGTTATCTTCGGATTCGCTTTTCATCAATTGTTACTGTTTTCGTTGATTGTTTCGGTTTCCATTCATAGTTTTGGTCTTTGTCAATTATTTAAATAACGATGCTGCAGATTTTTGAATTCGTCTTTGCAATCAGCATTAGATTAAACTCTCTCTCCCCCCCCCTCCTCCTCGCCAAGAAGAGTGTCCAGAAATATCAAACGCCAAGCTCATTTCTCATTGGCTTATATCAATAGGTCTTCTAAATTATAATTTAGATGTATTTCTCATTAACCAATTTATTTGTTTCTCTACAAAATATGTTTTGATATGTATTTTCGAGTGTCCAGCAAGAGTCCATGTGATTTGCATTGATTTATAAGGATGAAATGCCATCTCTTTACGCTGCTTTCGGTTATTTGTCGATTGTTTTCCGGACGGATTTTCGACGTAAACCGAGCCAAGTCTGTATTCACCCGGCACGGTCACGATATACCATTACAATCCACTGTGGAAAATATCGCTGTATGTTTCATACACCACACAGTGGTTTATTTACATTGACAAATGACATTAGTCATAATGGCAAATGCCAACCTCTACCATGAAATTCAAGAAAATGAAACCTCCCCCCCCTCCCCCCACCATACACATGTGCCGGCAACACATTTCATTGGGGTAAATGGCACCAAATGTCCCAAGACTGAGACCAGATTTCACTTCTGCTGGTAGGTACCGGTAAATTTTCAGGCGTAGTTGTTATTTCCCTTTGGGTTTCATTAATTATAAACTCTAAGGCGTCCCTAACAACTTGGGGACCCTCGGACTCCGCCCTCCATCAAAATATTTCGGGTGCGTGGGGAGGTTCATATAAAAAAAATATCCCCTCCCCCACTGTATGGGCGGGGGTAGGGGGGCCGAGGGGATCTTCAAAGTCGATCCCCACCACCAGAGTGTAAACAAGTTTGGCTTTTTAATGCTGACATCTAAAATCAAGCGTTATTTATTTAGCTAAAGCGAGGCTTGCACTTGAATCCATGTTTCATTATTGCAAGCCTATTTTAAAAGAGGTTTGGCTGGCTATACGCTGTTTTTGCGTGTGTTATAAATAGTGCTTTTTTTATGGCGGAACGCACCGGAACGGCGTTCCGGCGCCTTTTTTCCCCCGTAGACTTTTGTTTACCATTTTCATTGCCATTTCGTTATGACACGACGGCGTTCCGATAACTTTTTTATTTTTAGAAAAATTAGCACTGATTATAAATAACTATTTCAACATATCAAGATGTTGTTTTCTATTGAAATAGTTTTCAGGAAACTTAATTAAATTTAAATCAAAGGAAAATCAATTTGAAACAACAATCCTGGTATCTTATCCGGGAATATTTTGAGATAAATCATATCACAATTAATAAATAACAAACGTTACTTTCATCTCTAAAGTATATCTGGAGAAACATATTTTGTTGTACAACCCATCACTGGAGTATATCTGGAGAAACATATTTTGTTGTACAACCCATCACTGGAGTATATCTGGAGAAACATATTTTGTTGTACAATCCATTGCTGGAGTATATCTGGAGAAACATATTTTGTTGTACAACCCATCACGGGAATATATCTGGAGAAAAATGTTTTGTTGTACAATCCATTGCTGGAGTATATCTGGAGAAACATGTTTTGTTGTACAATCCATTGCTGGAGTATATCAGGAAAAACATATTTTGTTGTACAACCCATCACGGGAGTATATCTGGAGAAAAAATGTTTTGTTGTACAATCCATTGCTGGAGTATATCTGGAGAAACATGTTTTGTTGTACAATCCATTGCTGGAGTATATCTGGAGAAACATATTTTGTTGTACAACCCATCACTGGAGTATATCTGGAGAAACATGTTTTGTTGTACAATCCATTGCTGGAGTATATCTGGAGAAAAATGTTTTGTTGTACAACCCATTGCTGGAGTATATCTGGAGAAACATATTTTGTTGTACAACCCATCACTGGAGTATATCTGGAGAAACATGTTTTGTTGTACAATCCATTGCTGGAGTATATCTGGAGAAACATATTTTGTTGTACAACCCATCACGGGAATATATCTGGAGAAAAATGTTTTGTTGTACAATCCATTGCTGGAGTATATCTGGAGAAACATGTTTTGTTGTACAATCCATTGCTGGAGTATATCCGGAAAAACATATTTTGTTGTACAACCCATCACGGGAGTATATCTGGAGAAAAATGTTTTGTTGTACAATCCATTGCTGGAGTATATCTGGAGAAACATATTTTGTTGTACAACCCATCACGGGAATATATATGGAGAAAAATGTTTTGTTGTACAACCCATCGCTGGAAAGAGGTGGTTTGTGATTATGGTGGAGTGGAGCTCGTGGAAACTTCTCGAGAATAAATACATTTCACAACAGAAATTATGTAAATATTCCTAAAGAAAAAAGATAAAATTACTACATGATAAATATGCTATACTATAAACGTTAGGTCACTATTCACTATAGATTAAACGTACAAGTACAATAGAATAAATGTAAAACCATTTTGGATTAAAAGTAAAATCATAATAGAATAAATGTAAACACTCTAAATGGTTTAAGGTTTAAGAGAGTGCATTGTATTATGCCTTAGCAGTTGGGTGGGGCACACAGGACCATAGGGTGTCGAATGCTGGGGCAAGAAACGTATGTTGTTTACAGTCATTGCAACGCTCCGATCGTTGACAAGCCAAGTAAGGCGCCTTAGTCGCGTCCCCTAAATGTAGGCATGGGGCCTGTCCCTCACGTGATATCTGTCCGGATACTTAGAAACTGAAATTAATGGCCTGCTTTCTCTATTACAGACTTGGATTTAAAAAAAAAACAACTAAACCCTTCTTGTATTAGAAATGTGTCGGGCTAAAGGAATATTTCAAATCAGCAATATTTCTGGCTTTCACTTATTGGCTGTACTCAACCCCTTACCACACCGCTTCGCCCCCTCCCCTCCGCCCCAACCTCCCAATTTTTTTTTTGTTTGGTCCATGTAAACAACGTCAAACAATTAGGCAGATGGCCAGGTATTCTGCTGCGATTCTTCCGCTAATGTAAACCAAAGATAAACCAAAAACAAAAAAAATTGTGCGGACTTCTGTGATCAGAGAAATATAGATATGCCTACCAAACTAAACATAGATTTTCTTTTTTCATATTTGGCTCAGATTTTCCCAAGAGATCCTTAGCAGCACTGCAAGTCATAGTTTATGTCTGTTTAAGTTTGGTCGCTGTTTGTGCGTGTGTGTGTTTGTGTGTGTGTGTGTGTGTGTGTGCTTGTGTGTGTGTTTGTGTGTGTGTGTGTGTTTGTGTGTGTGTTTGTGTGTGTGTGTGTTTGTGTGTGTGTTTGTGTGTGTGTGTTTGTGCGTGTGTGTGTGTTTGTGTGTGTGTGTGTTTGTGCGTGTGTGTGTGTGTTTGTGTGTGTGTGTTTGTGTGTGTGTTTGTGTGTGTGTGTGTTTGTGTGTGTATGTGTTTGTGTGTGTGTTTGTGCGTGCGTGTGTTTGTGTGTGTGTGTGTTTGTGTGTGTGTGTGTTTGTGCGTGTGTGTGTTTGTGTGTGTGTGTGTGTGTTTGTGTGTGTGTGTGTTTGTGCGTGTGTGTGTGTGTTTGTATGTGTGTGTGTGTTTGTGCGTGTGTGTGTGTTTGTGCGTGTGTGTGTTTGTGTGTGTGTTTGTGTGTGTGTGTGTGTTTGTGTGTGTGTGTGTGTGTTTGTGTGTGTGTGTGTTTGTGTGTGTGTGTGTGTGTGCGTACGTCCTGTGTGATAGTATTGCTATCAACGCCTCTATGGTTGTTCTGGTCACAGTTTTATGTATTAATTTAGTTATTTTGATTTTAAATTTATAAGTGATATTGAGAGACGGACTTAAGGTTGATGGAAGACTTTGGCGCAGAATACAATATTGGGCTCTTCAAAAAAAAAACAAAAAAACTAAAAGCACCAAAAAAGGGTTTGAATTCTTTAAAGAAAAATGGGCTTCGCTGGGCCCCTCAATAGTCGAGACTTTCACCGCCCCTCATGATATCAGCCTATCAGCCCCTTCTTCTCGCCCTTATCTAGATATTAGTGAACTAATTGAAATCTTCGAATACTAACGGCTCAATGTCTCTGTCTGGGTCGTTGCGTCCTAAATACCTGTTCCTTCTCTATTTCTCACTATCTTTCTCTCTGTGTGCCTCTCCCCCCCCCCCTCTCTCTCTGTTCTCGTCTAGTATACGTCTCCTATTTACCCATCTTTCTCTATATATCTCACCCTTATCCCTCCCCCCCCACACACATCACCTTTACAGGGCGTACAGTTTCTTTTGTATTCAAATACATTTCCGGTAGAGCAACGTGATAAAACAAGCATACAGTCTGATTTACTGATAAATGGTTGAATGTCTGGCAAGACATGCAGATTGAAAAGTGCCGGAGTACAAAGGGCATTTCCATATTTAGACACACCCCCTCCCCTACCACCCTACCCCCGCGGCCCACCCCGTACCTTGTCTATCTCAGTGGATTCGAATTTCTTGTATGAGAATATTCTTAATTTATGTAAAAGGGACGCCTAGTCTACACAGGTAGCTGGTCTACACAGGTAGCTGGTCTACACAGGTAGTTGGTGCTGCACGCAACGCTGATTCACCAGCTTATGTGACGCCCGGGGCGGACTATATAACTGCCGCCCATTACCGTGCCCCAAAAGTACTGAAGTATTTATGTCGCCCCTTGCAAATTAAATCCCCCCCCGGGGACAGACCGTTCTATTCGCCTTCCCTCCACCCCCCTCCCTCTATTAACGCCACTGGATGAACGCGTTATATTGTATCACAGCCCAACTGGGAGGACATTTAAGCACAAGTACAATTTCCCCATCAATGGTTTAAGTGCATATAAAGCAATAACCTTTTTTTTTTGGATATACAAATTGGGAAACCGCTTTATCCCCCCCCACCACCACCACCGCCCACTGCCTAGGGGCAGTGTACTATATAACATAGTACGAATGACTAACAAGTTTGAAGTTTTTCAGGGCCCCGACAGATTTAGTTTGAACCTTGGGCACACACCACTCTCTGCTCGGATCCCCAATAAAAAAAAACCCAGACACGCCCAATGTTCCCTCTAAGGTGTGGTATGAAGTGAGCAAGAAATTTTGTCTCTGAGCGACATTTTTGTTTGAGGCCAAAATTTGTGAGCGATTTAAGCGATGTCGTCCGTCGGAGTGAGCGGTCGTAAGTGTAGTATGAGCGACGCTCTGAATACGTGTGAGCGATCGCTCACGCGCTCAGCTTAGAGGGAACATTGGACACGCCCCTGTCGGAACGATAGTGACGTACCTATACGTATAAATGATCAAAAGTATTTCATACAAAGCCGGGTGTAAGCAGCTGGCAACTTTGGTTGTGTACGCAATGCAGTTTAAGTCTGTAAATAATCTAATAATATAATAGCGATTTGGGTTCTGCGTTAAATCGAAAGTAAAGAATTAATACACCAGTATTCCATATGAAAATACAATCATGAAAAAAATCGGATCTGCCCGAAACCAAAGATAACCTAGCCTACCGATCAATCCTAAGGGGATATAACTCTATACAAAGGTTTTGCAGGGTGCAGCTAGTATATATATATATATATATATATATATATATATATTCCCTGACTACCAGAACCCCAATGATGTTTCCCAGACCTGGGTAGCCCGGCTTATGAGGCACGTTATTGATCATGCACTTATAACTACTGCCCATCATTTTCCGCATTCATTGTCTCCCTTTAAAAATCAAACATAAAAATGTATACTTTGATGATACGTCGAGTTAAACGTAAACAATCACATGACACTATAAATAGTGTTGGATGAAAAAGAATACATTTTGACCACCTACGTTGCTTTGTATCAAATTGCTTCGCCTCGATCCACAAAAAAAAAAAGTTTACATTTGGCAACAAATGAAAAAAAAAAATATCGGGAGAAAAAAAAGTGGATTTGTGTGTTGATGGGCGGTATCGATTTCTCCGGCATGCGTCATCATTATGGTTCTTCACTTTTATCAGAATCCCAGAGTCATTTAGTAGAATCGATATCTTGTTAAGGCCTCGTAACTGATTACATAGTTTTGTCCTCCAGACACAGACATCTCGACTCCTCCAATGAGTTGGGGGAGGATTGTTGTTTTAAAAGCCCCCCCCCCTCCCCCTGAAACTTTTAGTGGAGAGATGGGTCACCCAGTTATTAACAACGCCATTGTGTGAATGTTTGAAAAGGTGACTTGGATGGTACTGTGTGCTTCAACGCGATCCGTGTGATACAGGCCGCTGGTTCGAGCCCCTCAGTGACACCCCACCCCATCTACCCCTTGTGTGGTGACTCCATGGTCAGTTCCAACAGTGTGGGGGCTCATGATAGTCTCAAATGGGGCGAATCGTTTGGATATTTATTTTGTTACTAACTGTAACAAAACTAAACGTTTTTTTTCCCCCACGCCCCCACATGGGACACTCGCCTTAGGTCCCTCAAATGAAATGCACCCAGGCCTTGCTTCTGGTGCAGACACTGCAGACTTGCCTTGGGTGGTGATGAAAACATAGGGCCCTCCACAGAAATGACTTGTGATTACTGAGAGTAGAGAAAAAGTTGTCTCCCACACACATACAAGGGCGTCATATGGACAATGTCAGAATATTAAGGCACAATTCTAATGGGCAAAAATCATACACCATGACTCCCTTCATTTTTTGTTTTTTACGCCGCCATTGCCAGCATGATAGGGTGATGTGTGCCAACTATACACAAACATTGTTGGCGGCGCTCATGCATGTCTGCCATGCCAACAGAGCGGCTGGGTGAGTGTGCCCACTAACATCTGCCAAAAAGTCTTTTAAAAGACTGCTGATCGGCCAGATTTGCAAAGGCAAGGTTTTTTTTTTCTGCAACTCGGACAGAGGGAAGGGTGTAATGTGCCTCAACACCCCACCCAAAATGGCAGGCTGCGAAGTTGTGCTTGAGTGGACAGAGTGGAATTGTGTTGTGTGCCGACCACATCTGTCATCACCGCCAGCTGTGAATACTGGTCTCGGATGGTCTTCATTGACCACAGTACCACCACCGTCGCAGAAAGTTTCTTTTCGTAGACCAGGATAGCCTGGCTCAGAAGGCACCTTATTGATCTTTCACTAATATGTACAGCCCGTCATTTTCCGCATTCATTGTCTCCTTCAAACTCTGCCTGTTGTCGAATTATTTTCAATCAAACAGGAGTTAAAGATGTTTTTAAAAAGTAGGTAAACAGGTTACACACCTGCTAGCAGCTGTCAAACTTAATTTTTTAAAAAAAGATAAAAACAAAAGGTATGTGCATTTTTTTTATTATAATGCAGAGAATGCAACACTAGCTTATTTCATGGTTTGACTACGTAGTTGTAACATGCGAGTCTTGCTTGGAACGTTCAAAAATTTGAGTTCAAATCAAAGAGCTTTAAAAAAAAATGTGTCTCTTTCAGATAAGTTTTGCGTGAGTACGTCAATATGTTGAATTTAAATTTACTGATTTCTTTACACACAAGAGTGAAAAAAAAAACACACGGGGGATTTTAAGAAGTACAAAACCCCAAGAAAAGATTAAGTGTCATACGTTTTCATTGTGTAATGAAAGAAAAACAATCCCACGGGCTATTTCTTTTTCTTTTGGTACAATTTCACAAAAGTCCATTCTCATCAACAGTCAAGACTAGTGAAGTGGCCTGAAATAATAAATTTTAATCTGGAGATTTAAACGTCAAACTGGCCGTATTTCTGCCAGGCTATTTTTGGCTTTAGAATCCTTAAAAACCTTTCACCTCCTGGCAACTAGCATACGTACAGAACCAGCTGACTGGTGTACAGCAGAAAGCGGGGAACTGAATGAGTCTCACCTTCATAACACAAAAAAAATCTCGGTGGTTGCAGGTAACTTGAATGGCATGCGGAATTCTAAATTTAGAATTTGTGTGTGTATATTTCTTTCTTTTTTTCACGTCGGTTTCACTTGGCGCGTGCTCGGGTGTGCGCATGCTCTCAGCAAGGGGGAATTAACCGAAGTTGTCTTCAGTGATGAAGACTAAAATAAGACAACGATTTCAGCAGATTTTTTCAGGAATTGAATTTTCTTTTTTACCGATTTCAGCAAAAAATATTGCTTACTGGCAGTAAATTTATTATGCATTTCTTTATCAAAATAAATTATAAAATGTTAACATTAGGTAGATATGAATACATTTCTTTAAAAAAAAGGCTACTCATTCACACAAAAAAAAATTTATAAATTAATAATAAAAAATAACCGATTTTTATACCAGTTACACAAGTTGAGCTTCTAGGCACACTGAAAGGAACGGCCGCTCCATATCTCCGAAACACAACATTCTAACACACTGAGTGTTTAGAAAATTTAATTTTGAAAAAAAAACAACAACACATAAATTCAATTCAGTTCATTTTTCTAGGGGGCCCCACTTCACTGGGCAAGAGTGTGATCAGCCCATCGAGGGCCCCTTCTCTGATCTTCATCAATCGGTCAATAATTGTAGACCAGAACCAGATGACAAAACTCGACGGTAGTAGCCTGGTAAGGATACTGCGGGTGTGTGTGCCCGCCACAGGGCGCTAAACTTTTTAGATTGTGAGAAGGGCGGCAAAAAAATAAATAAACAAATGTGACTCTCCCCAGGGCGGCCCTGTTTGATGGGTTTGGATGGCAGGAGCCACTGACATGTGTACGTATTGCACTCCTTCTCTTCCTACAACCCCCCCCCCCCCACCGTTTTGACATTTCTAATTTCTCTTTGGCGGACTAGCCAGTAAAAATGCACAAGTGAGCAAAAGTATCCTATTTTTTTCCCCCTTTTGAAACATCAAAACAAAATAAAGAAAAAAAAATATTTTTATGAACTTTTCATTCAGTTTTTAACCCTCTATCATCTCAAGGCCGTTCTAGGGACGCCATGACCGTTAGTAAAATATTCTTTCTTAAATTGAACATTTTTTGTTTTACCCAATGGATCTACAGTAAGATGCCATCTTTAAAGATGCTTTCGACTATTATTACTATTATAATAACATAACAAAACCAACCAACTTAAACAGAGGCGTACCTAGGGTGGGGAGGGAGGGGATGCTAATTCGAAAGTTCCCCCGGGGCCCAGCTTGAGAGGGGCCCCAGAATTTTTTTTTACATTAATATTAAGTACATTTTCTCATGTCATGGTGTCGAATGTCAAAATTCAGGGGGCCCCCCAAAGAGGCCTTCTTGTGTTATGCATTTATTTGCTCTAATGTATAGAACATTTTCTCATGTAACTTTCCATAATTTCAATTCTGTAGATAAAACGATATTATTTTAGGGGCTCAGCCTATCAGAGACGATTGGGGCCAAATGCAAAAAGTATTCGTTTGGGGGGGTCCCTGTAACATAAGATTTAATTAATCAGGATTAGTTTCGGAAATGTTGATCTTCTGGAAGTGTAGGCACAAGAAGGTAGTCTAGTCTGCCTTTCTTTTGGGGGGGGGGGGGGGCGGATCTTCTGTACCATGTTAATGAAATAGTGCACTGACTGTAGATGTACACATACTATGTTCGAATGACACGTGAAAGCAATGTAAAGGATTTGTTGATCTACATCACTTTCAATGCACTTCGATCTTTTGGAGAAAGCAATCACCGTATATCGATCACACCAACAAATATAAATAGTACAAACAAGTTGTTAAAAGAAAGTGTGTCCTTTTAAATTTTATTATTTTTTTTTTTGGTTTCAAAACTGTACTCAATTGACGTTATTTCACCTTCTCCGGGTAAGGCATCTGTACTTATCGCCATAGCTATGTGTCACAGTGACCTCAGCCATGTTAACACAGCATAACACACGCACACACACACACACATATATATATATAAAATTGGTTCTTGTTGGAGCATTCATTTATCTTAGACTGTCATTTATTGTTGTACAAACATTGACACCTTAAGATGACCACATAACATTCTGCGCTAATGCCTGGGCTGTCACATGACCTACCTGTTGATGTTTGTTTCAATCTGTTACATGATCTAGGATTCTAGGTCATAGATTCAATACAGGGCGTGGAGAAAAACATTTTATTCCCTGAGGCAGGTAGACAAGAGCTACAGTTAAAAACTCTGTAGCCTTGAGTTTAATTTACTGTGACACAAGGTATAGCGGTTCTATGGTGTAATGGTTAGCACTCTGGACTTTGAATCCAGCGATCCGAGTTCAAATCTCGGTAGAACCTAAATTTTTTTTTTCTTAATTACGTCTACATATTTTTTCCCCCTTAATAAACAACCGTTATTAAATTTAACAATCGTTCATCATTGTGATTACGTCAAATTCCTAAACGCGAAAAATTTAATAATGAAGTAATGCTAATTCGAAATCCTGAAGACCCAAAAAAAAAACGTTATGTTCTTTAATATCGTGGTAGTAAAAATCATTTTGTAAAGTAAGCCTAAATTATAAAAAAAAGTAGTGGATTGACTCATTTTTCTTAAAAAAAAATAAATAAAATATTGTAATGTCTCGAACCCTCCATGTGAAATATTAATCTGGCAGCTCAATTGAATTCCACTTTTAAAAAATGTACACACAGCTTATTGTAAGTCCTCGTTACCCAATTGATAAATTATTATTATTTTTTTTTTTACAAAGAATCCAGTTGTTCAAATTGTGGCCTGGTTTACAAATTATGACCTGCTAGTAAACAAAACGTATATCATGCCTTTTAAATAATTTCCTTTTCAGGACAAACAAGGTCCTATATTGTAAAAAAAAAACATTGTCCCATACCACACATGACGCCTGGCCTATAGTCTAATTATGTCCAGTCGTACCAGCAATCTGCCTGCCTGCTGCTACAAAAGTTAACAATGCAGTACGAGGGCAAATCGGTCCGAGCTTATCAAAGGCCATGAAGCAACACACACAACACGCACACATATAGACATACACACATACACACACACACAACCCAATTGCTTGACTTGTTCAACTTGTTCTGTTGAAGAAATAACAAAACAGACCTTAAAAAAAAAATAACAGAAAAAAAAGTACAACTGGCATACTGTTGTTGTCGTGAATTTGAACGTCTGCTGTAACATGTGTAACTCTTTGCAGTCTGGGATATCTTTCTCTTCAAGTGGCGCCTCATAGAGGGGGGGGGGGGGGGAGGCGGTTTATCTTTAGATGGACGGGTTGCACATCTCTGAAACTTGAGACGGAAATCAGGTCGGGAGATTAGTTTCGGCAAACTTGGTGCTCCGAGTGAAAGGGGGGGGGGTAGGGGGTTGGGGGGGGAGGGCGAATATCCTTTGTTAAGCAATAGAGTCTGTATACTTTTTGTTTGAACCAGTCTGAATGTCACTTTTGGTCTATTTAGTCAATTCTCATCATTATCTATCTATCTATCTGTCTATCTATCTATCTATCTATCTATCTATCTATCTATCTATCTATCTATCTATCTATCTATCTATCTATCTATCTATCTATCTATCTATCTATCTATCTTCATGTCTGTTTGTTTGTCTGTGATTTTCAATTTTCAGAATATGAAAAAGATATTCATATCTGCCACATGTATTATTCAAAGAACATATAAGATCATGATCACACTTAAACATTCAAAGAACTCCTACATATTCTCAGCTAGTAGTCCAAAATCTGCCTTGCAAGCACAGCTAAGAGGAAGCTAGACAGTTATGTCTCTTTTTTTTTTGTTTAATATTTAGTATAAGATAACCATTGGGTTAATTTGGGTTTATCTGATATTATATCCACATGGAGATCTGACCAAGATGCCCTATCTAAAACCCTCACCATAGGGAAGTTGCAACAGACATGATGAAGTATTCCCGCTTTCCATTAGGAACTTGAGTCGATGGGATTCTGACTCGTGACTAACGGGATGTCACTGTCAGACTGCCACTGAGTCGTCTATCGCTTGTCTGTATTTCCGTGTGATCCATTTTTTTTTTATTTGATGATCCGACGTGGAGCTTCCATGAAACATTCAGACCGTTGTCTGACAGTCTATAGGCCCCCAATTGTGTACAGTTTTTCTAAAGACGCAACATGTGTCTCGTCAACTCTAGCCTGCTTAAATGCTCATTTTGTCTAGTTTCTATATAAACCCATGTGTCTTGTCAACTCTAGCCTGCTTAAATGCTCATTTTGTCTAGTTTCTATATAAACCCATGTGTCTTGTCAACTCTAGCCTGCTTAAATGCTCATTTTGTCTAGTTTCTATATAAACCCATGTGTCTTGTCAACTCTAGCCTGCTTGAATGCTCATTTTGTCTAGTTTCTATATAAACCCTTGTTTCTTGTCAACTCTAGCCTGCTTGAATGCTCATTTTGTCTAGTTTCTTTATAAACCCGTGTGTCTCGTTAACTATAGTTTGCTTATAAGTTTATGCTGTCTATTTTCAATATAGACCAAACAGGAACTTGAGCACTTTCCAGTGGCCCCCAAGGCATGTATGCATCCTTTGCAATTAACATTTATTTAATTTGCTGCGAAATTGTAGGGATTCGATGAACCAGGGGGCACTGCGTTATCAAATATTGTCGAAGGCCCCAAAGCTCATAGCTGTGGGCCTTTTTGCTCAACATCGTGTCTTGTCCCCTGTAGCTTGAGTGCAAGTCCATTGTGACTAGTTAATATATATATATATATACTCATGTGTCTTGTTGACTCTAGCTTGTCTAGTGTCTGCTAAAAAACAGACAAGTGATTCCAGTGTGTGTATAGGTCCAACAATTTGACTAGTTAGTCTCATAGTGTATTCTGTAAGGTCTTAGCATGTGTGTGTGTGTGTGTTGATCTGATTTAAACCTGTCTAACATTTAAACTGTTTTAAAAAAAAAACATTGCATTCCTGGCGATCAAAACACATTAAAAGGTGTCCGCGCAAGAGCCGCCACACGTACATTCCAACTGAGTCAGATGTTACCTAACAGACGCGTGACACCGTCAAGGAGATAAGGCAGTGACGCCAGTTAAATAAAAAACAACAACTCACGTTTTGGCTGACTCACCACTAAAACAAAAACCAACAACTTGACTCACGAGGTAAATGGGGGGGGGGGTGATGAAACTCACCCTCTGGTGATATTTGGTGAGATATCTATACCCCCCCCCCGCCCCCACAACCAGTGTGTTATGGCAATCTGGGGGGGGGGGGCTGATAAATAAAGTCTATAAGCTGGAAAAGTTAAGTAGAGAATTCCCCGATTGTGTGGCTTACAAAATGCCCAGCCGCCTCTAATTCCCCCAACAAATGTGATGTAACGAACGTCAAGTTCCCGTGTGTGAAGTCCCTGTAAGGATGAGATGAAATCTCTTACATCCTTCAAACCATTAATGGGACGGTTTTTATGGTGCCCTTCTTTCATCCCCACCACAGTCGGGAGTGCAATGGCCATGGAGGCACCACGGAAGACATAGCGGGGACTTAAGCCAATACCTGAAAAATTTTCCGTGGTCCGGAGATCGAACCAGGTGCCACACGACCATTCCGTCCCCTGTCAAGTTCCCGTAGCCCGAGAGAGCCATAAGGACAGACGAAGGACAGAATTCATCTGTTTCTGTCACCAAGTCACCTGATTGTGTGGTTAGCTCTACGCCATCGATTCTCAACCTTTTTCTCAACTGTACCCCAAAAGGGTGCGAAAGCATGTCCACGGGTTCCCCTCAAACGCAACTTTGCAAATAAATGTACCTATTATGCGTACCCCTAGCATTCAATTACCCCGTATACCTTTTGGGGTACGCGTACCACCGGCTGAGAACCGAGGTTCTATCCCGTTCGGTCACCTGCCGCTCAATGCCATGTGCACATTGAAAATAATTGGGAGACTTTGGAACTTTCACCAGAACCTGAAAAAAAAAATAAATCACGGAGTTTTGTTTCATAAGTTACACAAAACAAATTTGTAAAATTTGAAGCTGATATTTTTGCCAATTCCAAAAGCATACTATTGGAAATTAATCTAATTTATTAGTAAACAAAAAATTCCCTTGTCAGATTAGGTTTGATAGGAATTTATAGAATTTTTTTCTTACTTTACTTTCAGGCTATTCTAGCCATTGACCAATATTTTATTTTAAAAGATACTTTTTATAGTTATGAAAGGAATTGAGGTTAAAAAGATTTTATTATTGTTAAATGTTTGTTTTTTATTTGTTCAATGTCAAGTTTAATTCAATGTATTATTGTTGGCTGATATTTAGATAAGATATATCGCTTGGTTGTAGCATACGTCTTTACATGAGTCCAGATCCTTAAGTTAATCTTAGCTGACATTTAGGCTGTTTCCTAGGAAAGCGCACGCCAAAGTTGACGATGTTTGAAATAAATAGCTGACAGACTCTCACTGGGACAGATATTCATACATTCAAACTTGCATACAGTCAGTCAGTAAGTCAAACGGACCAATAGAAATCGAGACGAGAAATAACTTACACCAGCTGTCAAACATATAGCCATAAACAACATTAAAATTAGATAATTTCCTAATATAACTCAGTGATTTTAGTGTAGAAGAGAGAAGGCAAGAAAAAAAAATTGGGGGAATTTCCGTTCGTTTTGCTTTCAACTGTCAATGTTCAAGCTTTTAAATTTTTGTTAGGTGTTTCCCCTATCATTAAAATTGAGATAGCACAATTCCTTTGGATAAGCCAACATAAAATATTGGTCCAAGCTATTAATTAGCGCTGACGCTGCAGTTAATAGGGTGAGTAATTAAATAAACTCACAGATCATACACGCGTTGAAGTCAAAGAAAAAATTTGTCGGTCTCAGGATTACAACACGGGCTGGTACCATAGCAGCTTAGTGGATCTCAACGAGTGGGCTGCGACCCATACTGTGGATCGCGGGTAAAATTTAAGGTGGGCAACGACAATATTAAAATTTACAAGTAATAAGATCGATGATCAATATAAAGCCTTATTGACAAAGTCTTTCCTTTATCTTTCTGTGTTTACACATATTATAAGTTTCATCATTGGCGAAGTAAAAGAGTGGAAAAAAATAAAGGCGTATATGAAAGAATTAACGTTTTTATACTTTATTATCATAGTTTTTCCCATACAGGTAATTGCGAGACGAGGCAATTTTTTCAGGTGGGACGTTAAGGAAAACAATTTTTTTAAAAGTAGGTCCCGAAGAGTCAAAGTTTGAGAAACACTGGTATAGTTGATTTAACTTGAGAAACACTGGTATAGTTGATTTAACTTGAGAAGGCAAGAAAAAAAAATTGGGGGAATTTCCGTTCGTTTTGCTTTCAACTGTCAATGTTCAAGCTTTTAAATTTTTGTTAGGTGTTTCCCCTATCATTAAAATTGAGATAGCACAATTCCTTTGGATAAGCCAACATAAAATATTGGTCCAAGCTATTAATTAGCGCTGACGCTGCAGTTAATAGGGTGAGTAATTAAATAAACTCACAGATCATACACGCGTTGAAGTCAAAGAAAAAATTTGTCGGTCTCAGGATTACAACACGGGCTGGTACCATAGCAGCTTAGTGGATCTCAACGAGTGGGCTGCGACCCATACTGTGGATCGCGGGTAAAATTTAAGGTGGGCAACGACAATATTAAAATTTACAAGTAATAAGATCGATGATCAATATAAAGCCTTATTGACAAAGTCTTTCCTTTATCTTTCTGTGTTTACACATATTATAAGTTTCATCATTGGCGAAGTAAAAGAGTGGAAAAAAATAAAGGCGTATATGAAAGAATTAACGTTTTTATACTTTATTATCATAGTTTTTCCCATACAGGTAATTGCGAGACGAGGCAATTTTTTCAGGTGGGACGTTAAGGAAAACAATTTTTTTAAAAGTAGGTCCCGAAGAGTCAAAGTTTGAGAAACACTGGTATAGTTGATTTAACTTGAGAAACACTGGTATAGTTGATTTAACTTGAGAAACACTGGTATAGTTGATTTAACTTGAGAAACACTGGTATAGTTGATTTAACTTGAGAAACACTGGTATAGTTGATTTAACTTGAGAAACACTGGTATAGTTGATTTAACTTGAGAAACACTGGTATAGTTGATTTAACTTGATTAAACAAAAACTATATGACTGAGAAACCCAAGATCTTGGGAGAAAAACCAAAGCGTTGTCAGGCTTTGATACATTTACATATAGACAATGTAAGGGAATACTATGGTGGAAAATAAAAAGGTTACGTTTACTTGATATAATCTAACTATGTATACATATATATGTATGTTTCGAAAATGTATCGATAACGCGAAGTTTAAAAAAAAATTCCTTAAAACTAATAAACTTAGTTAAATTTAAAGTAACAAATACCAAGGTTCCACCGAGACTTGAACTCTGAAAGCTGGATTCAAGGGCCAGGGTGCTAACCATTACACCATGGAACCATTAGAAACAACGGTCAAACGTAAATGCAATTTTAAATAAATACACTGTTACCTTTCTTACCGGTACTTGTATACACTGTAGCCTTTCTTACCGGTACTTGTATACACTATAGCCTTTCTTACCGGTACTTGTATACACTGTTGCCTTTCTTACCGGTACTTATATACACTGTTGCTTTTCTTACCGGTACGTGTACAAAGTTGGCCTCGGATTTGAAAGTCAACAACAAAACAGACAGCACCACGACTTATTTATTATATGAATGTAATTCTTCGGCCTAGAACGACTGACAACAATATTTGTGACGTGGTTAACAGGTACGCAAAAAAAAAAATGTGTGACATGCCTTATGACGCCATCGCGCTGGTTATTTTGGCGTCACACACTCAGACGCTGTACTATGGATACATTTATTTTAGCGACCAGATCCAGTGTACGTCACCTTGGTGTGTCACACTTCCGAGGTCGACATGACCTTCATCTACACTGACATTATTAAATTGGGGCGTGCTTTTACCTGGAGATGGTGAAAGACCTGCTGATCATTAGACCCACCCCCACGTGGCGCCCCCCCCCCCGGCCATCCATTGAGTCAACTTGCCCCAAATGAACTCCGACCTCCCCCCTCTCCCCAGCCTTCAATTATTATGATCGTTTAACTAATGCAGATTCTAGCATCATAGAATGAACCCCTGTTGCTTGCTGGCAACCAATAGTTTTAGGTCCACTCTGCCATTGACCACTACTGTCCACTCAACCGTTACCTATTTATGTTCCCCTATGATGTTAGTAAAACAACAAAATTACTTCAGTCGATAAGGGGCCGTCATTAAGTAGCCCTAACATTTTCGCGATCAATAACCAATAATAATAACAATAACTTCGTTTAAAGAAAAATAATAAAAAAGCGACATTGATTAAAATTCAATCAATATAGAATTTTACTATTCAGTGTTTCTATTTTGTTAAACTCGTGTGCAATTATTCATACATTATTTCTTAATAAATGGAACACATACATTTAAATTTTCTCGGCGAGCCACCTGTGGGTTCCGATCCACCTTCATGAGAACCACTGATCCAACTATTTTAAAAACACAAAATAACGATTCAGCTATTTTATTAATTTTAACATTTTTTGTTTGTTTTATTTGTTCAACAGATTGTGGTTAATCAAGTGAAACATTGATCGAAAGGGAGAGAAGTGATCTAGTTCCAAACTCGGAGTTACTTTTTCTTTGTCTTCACACCTGTCCGCTAGGCTAACTTAGTCCACCAACATGTGTTTCCTGGTGGACGATGATGACGACGACGGACAGGGGAACTCCGGGTCGCCAAGAATTCAGCTGAAGAGGCATCACACATGGCTGATCCCCCGGAGGGTGCTGATGGTCATCTTGACCTTGGCCATCATCTTCAATGTCCTGGGCTTGGTGCTGATGGCCATAGGTGGAGGCATTGGTAGCACGGGGTGAGTACTTTATCACCGAAAACTTATTTTGGGAATTTTTTTTTGATATCTAACATATTATTAGTTACTGTTATACTAATTTCACTGTTAAGTTTGGGAAGTCATTTGTTTGAAGGAAATTTGCGATAAAATAAATAAGTATGTATTGTTTTTGACATAAAAGTAGTAAAATTCAGTTTTAAATACTATTAATGAAATATTGATTTGAAAAAGAAATTTAAAACAATTGACAACAATTCAAGAATAAAAATATCGGTACAGATTATTTTAAAATAAAATTTTATTATTTCTATGTAATGAAAAAAATTATATGCGGTATTTGAATTTTGAATACTCTTTGAATTAAATCATTGTAAGGTAGGCCTACTACTTATAACGGGCCATCGGGGCAGATGAAGTGTAGAATTCATCTGTTTCTATAACCTCGGCATATGAAGGGATTGTGTGGTTAGCACAACGCCCAGCCTCCTTTACTTCCCCGGCTTAAGTCAGGTACCCATTTAAAGCTGGGTGGACTTGTGGGACGACTTTGTACCAAATTTCACCTGGAAAAATTCCATGAGCCTCACCGAGGATCGAACCCAGGACTCGCAGGTCGACAGTCGAGTATCTACACCACTCGGCCATCCGTCCCATCTACTACTTATGTTGAGGTCTTAATTCTATCAGCACGGCCACGTTTGATAAGCTCCGGCTTTGGGGATGTCCTTGTAATTGTATAAAGTAGCTGATAAGTTGTTTTGATTTATCTTTTGATATCTCATGGAGGTTTGCGAGCCCCGGGTAAAAGTACGTGTCGTCACCATCATGACAGCATCACCATTTATTATAATAATTAAAGGCTGACCTTTGGACAAATGTAGCGATAGACGATTGCCCAGCGGTTGTCAAGCTTGATTATCTATAAGACATACGCCTGCATATCAGCATGACATGCGCAATAAATAAAAAAAAAATTTTATTTCCTTTTCCCGGGCAATGCTTAACATTGTCCACCCACACTATATCTCCCGTGGTGCCTCCATGGCTTAAGTCAGGTACCCATTTAAAGCTGGGTGGACTTGTGGGACGACTTTGTACCAAATTTCACCTGGAAAAATTCCATGAGCCTCACCGAGGATCGAACCCAGGACTCGCAGGTCGACAGTCGAGTATCTACACCACTCGGCCATCCGTCCCATCTACTACTTATGTTGAGGTCTTAATTCTATCAGCACGGCCACGTTTGATAAGCTCCGGCTTTGGGGATGTCCTTGTAATTGTATAAAGTAGCTGATAAGTTGTTTTGATTTATCTTTTGATATCTCATGGAGGTTTGCGAGCCCCGGGTAAAAGTACGTGTCGTCACCATCATGACAGCATCACCATTTATTATAATAATTAAAGGCTGACCTTTGGACAAATGTAGCGATAGACGATTGCCCAGCGGTTGTCAAGCTTGATTATCTATAAGACATACGCCTGCATATCAGCATGACATGCGCAATAAATAAAAAAAAATTTTATTTCCTTTTCCCGGGCAATGCTTAACATTGTCCACCCACACTATATCTCCCGTGGTGCCTCCATGGCCATTGCACATTTGGATATGGTGGTGGGGGGGGGGATGAAAGAAGGGCACTGCTAAAAATCGTCCCATCAGTGGATTATAGGATCTAAGAGATTTCATCTCATCCTTACAGGGACTTCACACAGACACACACATTATGATACATGTCAATGTGTCCTGAATACACACGTCAGTTACAAGTAAACATTCAAACAAATTTTTCTAAAGATAAACATCCTGGTGAAGTGAATCATACTTGCAATATTTATTTTGTAAATCCTAAAGTAAGAGTTGTGATTATATCCATCTTTGTGAGTCAGGGACCTATTTTTAGATTACAGATAAGACCCCCCCATGGTGATATCAGGACTTGATTCTCAACCCGCAACAACGCAGGCATAAAAATAAAATCGACTCAGGTGTGCCAAACCTGAATGATTCAACCACATCTTCTTGGTTAGAAATTGTGTTTAAACATAAACACCTTATAGAACTGGTTTGGCCTGATTTAGGATTCATATGTCTTGAAACATCAGGATGATCTAAAGATGTCGAGATGATGTGAGGATAAAAGGAAGAGCGTGTTAAAAAGAAGGACATTTTATGTGGTATGTTTTGAAACATGATTGTTTCAGAATAAACACAGGAAAAAAAATATTGAAGTTACTTCTAAAAGAGCGCAGAAATATTTAGACACACTCTTATAAGTTCATGTTTTAGATTCATCACCGTAAAATATAAATAGAACGGAATGCGCATTAGCCATATAAAAAGTCTTCAGCTATGTTTTGAAAAATTGTCCAATTTATGCATAGGGATTTTCCCCATAATATAAATAATAGCGATTTTGGGTTCTGCGTTAAATCGAAAGTAAAGAATTAATACAACAGTATTCCAGTTTTAAGTCGTCAAACGTAAACAATAGCAATATAAAATCATGAAAAAAATCGGATTACTATTTAGTGATTATTATAAAAGTATCAATCAACAAATAAACAATATAAATACCTAGGTTGGCAGCAACGCTTGTACTTTTAGTAATGTTAATTAATAAAAATATTTGTTTGATGTAATAAATTATTTTTGTTTTACTTTTCCGTGCATTTTTATAAATACTTATTTACAAAAAAAAAAAAAACAGTAAATATTTTTTCTCTTGTTTTTTTTAAATACAATCCCTTGCTATGGCGATGACGGGAAGAGAGTGCGCAAGCAGCTTTTGGGCTCTTCAAAGAGCCCAACAAAACACAACTTTTCACTTGTAATAATAATTTTACCTGTCCATCTTTAATTAAGGGGGACCCAAACATTTTCTTCTGCCATGTGTCAAATAATTTACATATATAAGAATTGATAAGTTAAACTGGAAACCAGGTGGGGGTTCATCAGAAAGCCACTAGTGAGTATCAAAAGGGCTAATAATACATTGAATGAAATGTGGTTCGAAAATGTTAGGACAGGCCGCACAATGCACTGTTATTTATATCTTCTATTTTTGAGATTAAACCTGAACCCTTATTTTTTTTTACAGGCTAAAAGTTGTCGGAGGGATCCTATTCGGGCTCGGCATTGTTGGTATTGTAGTCTGTTTGATAGTGTGTCTGTACGCTTACTTTTACTATGGTACCAGAGATCAAGAAGTGCAGACGGTAAGTCATTTGTTGCTTTGAACAGGTTCTTATGTCTATCTGCTACCTGAGTATTCAGGTATTTACTTGACTTATTGTTTGAGCACTTTTTCTGGGGGGGGGAGGGGGTAGGAGGGAGGGAATCAAGGTAAAGGTACATTTTGGGGGTCCTAGTCATAGGTACATTGGATGACCTAGGCAAAAAAGGTACCTTTGGGGCCCTAGTCTTAGGTATATTGGAAGACCTATGGAAAAGTACACTTGAGCATGGGCGTATTCATGGGGGGGCAAAGTATTTTTCCCCCCCCCCTTACATTAAAAAAAATGTCATAAAGTTGTTATTTGCCCCCCCCCTGGAAAATTTGCCCCCCCCCCACCTGGAAAAATTCCTAGCGACGCCCATGCACTTGAATAAATACCTATCTAATCTGATTGTATAAAAGGACCCACTGGTGCTTTTTTTCCAAGGGCACTCCTAATATCTTTTAGTCTCCCGCCAAAAAAAAAAAACTTCCAATAAAGGTATTGAACTATTGATCTCAACAATTAACCTGGGACCAATGTTCCCTCTAAGCTGAGCGCGTGAGCGATCGCTCACACAAATTCAGAGCGTCGCTCATACAACACGTACGACACCTTAGAGGGAACATTGCCTGGGACTACCCTAATGTCTCAGTAAGATAATTTGTGATACTGGATTCAAGTTCTCAAATTACATTTTGTAGAAATTGTACCAGAAATTAATGTTTTCCATGTTGCCTCAGCAGTATGAGATGTTATATAAAGGTCCCATAAAAAGCACTGCAATATATTATGAAGTACCTTTTCTGTTTCTCAGTTATAAATCTTTGTTGAACTATTGCATTAAAGTATTTCCCCAATAGAGCGACGTAATACATCTTGTTCCGAATTATTAAATAATGTCCAGCAGAATTTTTTAATTAATTAAAATGAATGATTCAAACCATAGTAAAATAATAAATAAATGAAAACAACAGCTGTACAGCCGTTGATTTTTTCGATATTGGAATGTTGCGGACATTAGACAAGGGAGACTATCATTTTAAAAGTTAATTATTAGTGATGCTTCAAGTTATCTCTTTTTTATATCATTGTAGGATTTGCCTTGGAGTGAAGAGTACTTGATGGATTCGCCAGGTTATGCCAGCATCGGTCGCCCGTCTGCCTTGAAATCTGCAGACTCCACTTTAAAGAGGAACGGGGCCGCCGGTCAAAAGAAGGTCACTATGGCGCCTGAGGTCGGTCCCTATGGGGAGAGTCCTCCAAACGTGCAGCAGGCTGGCATTGTCATCGAACGGCAGCCCCCGAGAAGCCCGTCGTATGTGTCCGGTGGGCCGTACGTCGATGGCGTTAAACCTGAACCCCGCGGGGTCGGGGGTCGCAGCGTGGGCGGCGCAGATGTCGGAACTGGTGGGATCAGGATATTACCTGCGGATCAGCCTTTTCCCAGCCCTGCAGGCAGTCAAGTCAGTTACTTTGGAGGTTCGGGCGGACAAGCTTATTCTGGTTCCGGGGTTGCGTACGGGACGGCTCACGGTAACATCGTCTACGGTGGTGGCAGCTCGGCCAGCAGCTCCATCGACACATACGCGTATCCAAAGAGCGTATCGATCATCAGCGGTAACGAGTCCGGATACGCTGAATCGGGGTCGGGGTCCCAGTACTTCACTCTGAGATCCATCCCAGTACAGCACGTTGTGAGCGGCGGCACTCTTCAGCGGCAGCAGCAGCAACAGCAGCAGCAGACAGCTGTGCCCCAGGATCAGGTGGAGTACGCCAGGGTTAACAAGCAGGCCAGGAACGTTCAGTACATCGACGCTCCGCTGCAGAGAGGCTACGTCATCCAAGGTCAGGGCCAGCAAAGCGGCTTCAGCCAACAAAGCCAGAGCAGCTTCGCGCAGAGTCAGGGGGTTACCCAAGGTCAGGGTCATTCTGGCCAGTTCCTTCAGGGCGGAAGCTACGGCGTCATCGCTGCTGACGATTTCGACTACGACAACCCGGTGGAACGGACCCCGATGCTGCCCCCGAAACAGGGCCAGACGTACCACGAGCAGCAGATGCAGTACCAGCGCCAGCAGCACACGTCCAGCTCATCACAGTCCGACCTGTACGCGCCTCGCCAGCTCAACACAATGTCTCTGCAGCGTCAGAAATCCAGCAACCCTTACGCTTTGCAACAGCAACAACAACAGCAGCAGCAACAACAACAACAACAACAAATGCAGTACCAGACATCTCAATCGTCTTCGACCTCGAGGCACTTCACGTCCGACGATGACATCCCAGAACCACAGCCATTGGTGTATCCCTCCGCTCGTCGTCCAATGACATTCGAGCAAGTCTCGTCCTCCAAGATTAGTGTCTACGATAATGTTCTAGCCGGCCTTAAAGACATGGATGATTGATTGAAGCTGTAGAACTATTTATCTCAACAACTAAGCTGGGACAACCCCAAATTGTCTCAATAAGATTTTTTTGTGATACTGGATGCAAGTTCTCAAAATCGTAAACACTTTGCGGGAATCGCACGAGAAGTTAATGTTTTATTTTAGCCTAAACAGTATCGCAAGCTTAACTTAAGCAAGATTAAGCCGCTGTTGTTCAGCACAGCTAAGTGAACATGCCTGTTATTTCCGCTTGTTCAATGATCCATTAAACTTAGGATGTTCCGCTGCGTTCAAAAGACATGCTTCCGTATTCTTTACTTATTCAAAGTAACAATCAATTCAAGTTCTTTTATTTATTGTATTATAACATTTTAAATTTACTCTTTAACAAGTAGTCTTATTTTTGTGTATCTAATCCCGAAAGATTTAAAAAAAAAAACATTTACCTCTATAAACGGATCAAATCTTTAAGTTTTTTGTTTTTATTTTTGCTGGTCAAGTTACAAAAATTGCTACCAATTTGTTTAGTTAATTTTTAAAAAAAAGCCTTCCGGGTGTTACATATGTAAACCTCTTCAGGTCACATTATTTAATTTCTTTTTTTCAGAAAATATTTTTTTTTTCCCTAGATGACTATCGGTTGAAAAGCATCATATATTTCGCCCCCCCTCCCCTGTGCTTAGCTGCTAACGTATTCATTTACTTTCAACCATATAGGCCTACTAGTATTATCCTAAATTGTGCCACATAGGTAAAAAAAAAACATGTGTTGTATATCAACTTTAGTTTACATTGAGGAAAAATTTGAGAAACATTTTTTTTTTTCGTTCTAGATAATTTTTTTTTTCTTATGCTACATTTTTTGTATCGATACCGCACATATTATATTCGAATCTATTATAAGCAATAACAATAGAATATAAATAATACTAACATAAAAAAAAAAGAATTTTCACATAAATTAAGATTTATGTTTTTAACGTAAAGGGAAATTTTAACACATGTGAAGATTTTAACATGGAGGAGAATTTTAACATATAGGAAATTTTTACATTAAGGAAAATTTTAACATTTTCGAAGCTTTTTGCTTAGCATGTAAGATTTCGCTAATCTTGTGTTGTATATTTATATCGGTGCTATGTATATATTTCATTGGATGGTTGTAACTACAGTGGATGGCTGTAACTACAGCCGTAACACCCTTCCCTCTTTGTTTTGTTACGGTAACACATACTGCTGTAATCTGAGCTACGATAACTCTTTGAGTTCATTGCATGATTGAACCAAAACCGTTTCAGAATTGACTAAAGCAGCAACAATCTTGATGTTTATAATCAAAGTATATGTGTACAAAGCATATGTACAAAGTTAAAAACAAAACAAATCTTGTATATACACATTGTTTTATATATATATATATATATATATATATATATATATATATATTTGTAATTTTTTTTTCACTTATTGTTGATATAGCATGCAAGTGTTTTGATATCTATGGGTGTACTTAGTGTTGTGATCTTTAAGGTCAAAGTCATATAATAATTTAAACATCTGATTATGACGCATTATTTTTATTCTCAGTATAACAATGTGAAAAGAATATCAAAGCTTATATATATATATATATATATATATATATATATATATATATATATATATATATATATATATATATATATATATATATATGTCCAATGTTCGTGTGAACGTGTAACCCATAACGATTAACTCCGGCCTAGAAGTCTGGAAGGCTCCGGATGAAGAAATCAAATATAAAGGGGGAGAACTCTGTTTTTTTTTTAATATTTAAGTACGGCCGATTTTATTTTTTTGCAGTGATTGCTTCCCCTACCCCAGCTTATGTAAATTGTTTAATAGCCATTCTCAGCACAAATACATACAAAAATCTACTCGGTGAGTAATAAAATACTCGGTGAGTAATAAAGTCCACGTGTATAGATAAATGAAGAAAATAATGAAGATAATATTAACAGAATCTACAGATCAAGAACCACCATTATCTGTGAAAGTTTTCACATTTTTTTAAGGTCTCAACTTGATGAGCCCTCCCCACACCCCACACACCCCACACACACAATCTCCCTGCCTAATGATATTTCTTTTCAATTTACTTTAATTAAAATGGTTAGGATTTTTTTTTAGAAATTTTATAATAATAATAAAAATAAATAAGACAAAATGTGAGGGCCCTGTAGTGCCAAGGTTTAACGATGTTAGGCTGCCTACAAAAGTGGGCTGTAGCCCAGCCCGAACACTTGCCGGTGGGGGGCCCTTTGGTCACAGCGAACTGCTGGTGGGGGATGTATCTTAAAAAATTATATAGGCAAGCCTATTTTCATTCTTTCTTCTTATTTAGCTGCATCAGTGTAGCTAGCTAGCTGTTGTGGCGCCCGGGGGAGCACTCAAAAAGATGACGTCCCATACAAGGGGTAAAAAAAATACTCAAGTGGTGAAAAAGCCACCCTCGGCTTGCAAAAAAAATTGTGTCCCCCCCCCCCCGGGGTGAATCGCTTCCCTTCCAAATCTTCATTGATACGTCCCTGTTTCTCTGGGTATGACATATCGATCTGTCTGGATTGTGTTGCCATGTAAGAAGCTGAGCACCATTCCAAACATTCTTCCACATAAACATTTTTCACATTTCATCTCTGCCACCTTTCAATTATTCACATTACGAAAACAATTAAAAAATAAAATAACTTCACTGGCAAATTGTCTACTACATCTTGTCTTCTACTAATTGTCGACTACATCTTGTCTTCTACAAATTGTCTACTACATCTTGTCTTCTACAAATTGTCTACTACATCTTGTCTTCTACAAATTGTCTACTACATCTTGTCTTCTACAAATTGTCTACTACATCTTGTCTTCTACAAATTGTCTACTACATCTTGTCTTCTACAAATTGTCTACTACATCTTGTCTTCTACAAATTGTCTACTACATCTTGTCTTCTAAAAAATTGTCTACTAGATCTTGTCTTCTACAGATTGTCTACTGCAAATTGTCTACTTCAAATTGTCCACTTCAAATTGTCTACTACAATACAAATTTAATATGTTTAGTTTTTATTACATTAATAAATTTTTTGTCTATTACAAGTCATCTAATACAAATTGTGTACTTCAAGTTGTCTACTACAAATTGTCTACTATAAACAAGTCCGTAGCCAGAATTTTTTTTTTTGGGTAGGGGGTGCTGTGTGGAGAGTTTTTTATAAGAAAAAATTGGAACGCAATGATAAAGAAGTATATTTTATAATATAATTAATTTTTAGAATTAATTTTGGGGGGGGGGGGCTAGCCCCCCTTCAACCCCCCCCCCGCTACGGCCTTGACTATAAATTGTCTACTAAAAATCGTCTACTACAAATCGTCTACTAAAAATCGTCTGCTACAAATTGTCTGCTACAGACTGTCTGCTACAAACTGTCTACTACAAATTGTCTACTACAAATTGTCTATTTCAAACTGTCTACTACAAATTGTCTCCTACAATACATATTCAATATGTGTAAATATATATATTTTTAGAGCATTTTCGAAAAAAAAATGCTCTATTGTCCCCGTTTTGTCTGTCTGTCTGTCCGTCTGTCCGTCATCACCCTAGATCTCAACAACCATAAGTCCTAGACCCATGATGTATATATCATTTTGTAGGTCTTGGCCTGCCAAGAAATGACTTTTTTCCATTTCGCGATCTGACCTCTCAGGGCCGTAAAAGGGGCCTTAGTACCGTTTTTTACTATATAAGCTATATTAATAAAGGAGCGCTATATCTCAGCAACTATAAGTCTTAGACCCATGATGTATATATCATTTTGTAGGTCTTGGCCTGCCATGTGTACATCAAAAGTCCATTTCGCGATAGGACCTCTGAGGGCCGGGCTTCAGGGCTCATAAGGGGCTTATATATTATATATACACCTTGTACGTTCAATAGCCCGTTCATTTGGTGCGAAATACTGCAGCACGTAGTTTCACCAAGATTTATTAAGAAACTCATCAAATGATTTTACATTAATAAATTTTGTTCGCTTGATTTTTTTGTGTGTATTTTATTTGTCATCCATCTGATCAAAATAATAAAATAAGTTTTATTACAAATGCATTACCTTTGTTTTTGTCTATAAAAACTAAAATGTTTTCTCTCAACACGTTGACAATAGAGATACATGGGTTTACATTTTGTTGATGTATGTAGCCTTCCTGCTGCTTAAATTGTTTTTATTATAGTGTTTTGTTTTCCTTTATTGCAAACAAAAGATTTTGATGTATTTGTTTTTTTTTATTTATATTTATATATCGGCTTATATATTTATATCAATATATAGTTTTATAAAAGTATTAGATTTATAAAGTATACAGTCATGATTTTTATTTTGTTTGTGAGTAAATAAATCCTAGATGTTTCTAGAATGTGTTTTTGTTTATTTATTATTTTGTTCTAAATTGATAATTGGATTATTTATTTATTTACGAAGGTTGAAAAACATGCATTAAAAAAATTTACATGAATAAATCAAATAATGGAGGAATGAACAAAAGGGCAAAAATATTTTTACACTCAGCTAACGTCCAATATGGATATGTATATATTTATATATATATATATACATATATATGTTTATATATATATATTGTATATTTCGCCATTATTGTTCTCTTGTGGGTGGGGGCAATTTACCCTTGTAATGCAAAAATACATAGAGGCCCTGGCGACCTAAAGACAGCCCTGTGTGTATGGTGCGCTGTTTGTGGCGTGTCTTTGTATGTATGTTGTGCTGTTTGTGGAGTGTCTTTGTGTGTATGGTGTGCTGTTTGTGGCGTGTCTTTGTATGGTGTGCTGTTTGTGGAGTGTCTTTGTGTGTATGTTGTGCTGTTTGTGGCATGTCCTAGTGTGCATGGTGTGCTGTTTGTGGCGTGTCTTTGTGTGTATGGTGTGCTGTTTGTGGCGTGTCTTTGTGTGTATGGTGTGCTGTTTGTGGCGTGTCTTTGTGTGTATGCACGGTGCGTGGTTTGTATTTTGTGTGTGGTGACAGTGTGGAGTGTGACTGTGTAAACTATCATACTAAGTGAGAGTGACAAGGTTTGATAAGGATGTTTCTACCCACTGCTTGTGGCGAAATAATGGGTTTCTCCCCCCCCCCCGTTGCCATACGGCGCCTGTCAAGAGAATCCCCTGAAATTAAATCACAGCCAAACCGAATAAAATGGTGAAGCGTCAAAATCTGATTAATTTTTAATGAATCGAAATTACGAGTTGCCACGTAAATTCTTGGAATTTATAGAAAGCTGTTGCAGTTATGGGCAGTGCTCCCACTAAATTATAACAGACAGCAAAAAAATTTAGGGAAATATTAATGTTTTATTGGAAGGCCGACTTTATCGATTTATGTAATAGTAAATACATGAATTCTAACTCTTTAACTTTCTTTGAAAAAGAACATGAAAATAATTTAACCCTTTTACCATTTGTTAGCGTTGTGTTGAGCATGCCATCCCATAATGTGTCGAGCTGACAGAAACAGATGAACTATACACTTCATCTGCCCCGATGGCCCTCTAGGGTTAAGGGAACGTTACTTACTTACCATTTACTGAAATACTTGAAATTAAAATGAACTAATAACACTTATTTAACTACTCCCTACCTACCTGTCTTTCTGCATGTCTGTCTGCAGGTCTTTCTTTCTGGATCTCTATCTTGCTTTTTTATCAGTATCTGTCTGTATAATGTGTCTCTGTAGAACGTGTCTCTGTAGAATGTGTCTCAACTCATTAAGTCCCTGCCTGCCACACGTCATACCTGACTAAGCGTCTTAGGGATTTTCACGACCGATCTTAAAAATATTTTGGAAACGTATAAATAACGAAAGTAACTATTTACGATATAACCTTGTTTCTTAATTTAACTTCCATTCCATCCCGATCTAAATATAAACTAAACGTTTGCTCGATGGCGGTGTTTACCCGCCCTAACCAGATAACCACCCACTGACACAATAAACTAAGTCATTTAATTGACTGCTCCTGAGTTTTTGTTATTGGAACTTTTCGTTCTTTTTTAAATAAATCCGCGACACACAATTACACACACACACACACACAACAACAACAACAACAACAACAACAACAACAACACACGCACACAAACACACACGCGTGGGTAAACTAATTTAAAGTTTACTTTAAATTTTCATTAATTTTAGGTTATTTGATAATATTTTTTCTAACTTTTTTGAAGGCTATTTAAAAAAAAAGAAATAGACTTTTAAGACATTAGGCCCACCAGTAGAAAGATGGCACCAAAGTGAAGAAGACTTATATTCAGAGAGAATTATGAACAGTTACAGTGTAAAACGTATTATTCGGAGCGTCTGAGTAATAAAAAACACTGAGGTAAAATGAATATAAAAATTGTTAATAGATTCAATTTCTTTTTAAATTAAAACAAACTGCCAGGACACATTTTACTTAATTCATTCTAAAACCAGTGGCGTAGCAGCGAACTTAACTTGCACCCGGAGCACAATACATTTTTAGCGCACACCCCCCCCCCCCATTCGAAAACCAAATATCATTATATGTAAAATATATCATTTGGCGTCCCTTTGTGAGTAGCGCCCAGGGCATGATGTGTCCCCCCTCCCCCCATTGTCCACCCCTCGCTACGCCACTGGCTAAAACTGACTGACAGTCTACAGTGAAAAGTGCGATATACTGATTACTTCAAACTGATACTGTATTTCTTTTTTTAAGTTGGACAAAACATTCGCCATATTATTAAAATGCACATAATTAACTTTTCACTGGCATACATTTTTATTGTAAGTCTATTAATATTATTTAGTCTTTTGTATGAGTACTATTTATTTATACAAAAGAAAAAAAAATCGAGCATTTTGTATTTGTGTGCACGAAACATGTCGACATTGTTGGTCTGGCGCAGGCCTACATCCAAACTAGTATCATCATAGCAGGCCTACATCCAAACTAGTATCATCATAGCAGGCCTACATCCAAACTAGAATTATCATAGCAGGCCTACATCCAAACTAGTATCATCATAGCAGGCCTACATCCAAACTAGTATCATCATTGCAGGCCTCGATAGCTGGCAACCTTTTATTTCAGGTCAAATTTCCAGTTGAAAAGAGAATAAAAACATAGATCAACTGAAACACTGACTCTTAAAATATTACTTGAAACATATTGCTTTAAGTTTTTTTTTTAAATATTTGCACTTAGCTTACATGTATACGGTTCTATGGTGTAATGGTTAGCACTCTGGACTTTGAATCCAGCGATCCGAGTTCAAATCTCGGTAGAACCTGAATTTTTTTTATTAACATCAGAGTTACTTCCCCAGTATTTGATAAAGCCACGTTAATGATTATAAGGATTAATAAAAGGGATTAATTAACTTTCGTACAATAAATGCGCATATAAATCCAATATTAATTTTGTCGTTTATCTTTTCCATATCATTAGAGTCTCGCACGGTCGCAGGTATGATGATGTACATCATAGGGATGTAAGTGTTACGCTGTAGGGGGGGGGTATCTAGGACCCCCCCCCCCCCAAACCAAGCTGCACTGACATGTATGTGAGTCTGTATCATGAAAAGTTATTCCGTTACCTTCATCGCCAACACGTTCGGTTTTTTTTTTCAAGGCTGATCTTTGTGTGTGTGTGTGTGTGTGTGTAAACAAGGAATGGTGTGTTGGTGTGTACAGCTGGTAGGATGACGTGACCTACTTGTGTAGATGTTTATCGTCATTGGTGTAGCGTCGATCAAAGTGTCCATTTAGATCAAGCCGCTATTGAATATTTTTTTTTAAACAGGCATACACACACACACAGACAATTCATGCACACACACACACAGACAATTCATGCACACACACACACAGACATACATAAATAGGCATACACATGCACACACACATACACACACACAGACACACACACAGACAATTCACATACACACAGACAATTCATGCACACACACACACAGACATAAATAGACATACACATGCACACACACAGACATTCACACACATAGACATACACACACAGACAATTCACACACACAGACAATTCATGCACACACACAGATATAGACACACATAAATACACACACAGACATACACACACAGACATACGCTCACAGATATTCACACACATAGACATACACACACAGACAATTCATGCACACACACACATATATAGATACACAGACATACCCACACAGGCATACACAAACAGACATACACATAGACATACACACAGACATGCATACACAGACATACACACACAAACATACACACACAGACATACACACACAGACATACACACACAGACATACACACAGACATACACACACAGACATACACACAGACATGCACACACATACATACACACACAGACATACAAGACATACACACACACATACACACACAGACATACAAGACATACACACACACATACACACACACATACACACACATACATACACACAGACATACACAGACATATACACACAGACATACACACAGACATACACACACAGACATACACACAGACATGCACACACAGACATACACACACACAGACATACACAGACATACACACAGACATACACACACACAGACATACACACAGACATGCACACACAGACATACACACAGAGACAATTCATGCAGATACACAAATACACACATACGTAAACTATGCGTTAAGAAACACAGTCTGCTAAACAGACAGACATGTAATAGATAGATTGATAAAAATAAAAACAATTTATATCTAGATAGATTAGATAAATTGAAACATAGATTGTTCGATCGATATACAGGTAGACAAACAGCATGACAATAGATAGAAATAGATATAGACAAGACAGATATAGATAGATAGATTGATGATATGTAGATGAAAGATACATGATAGATAGATATATAGATGAAAGATACATGATAGATATAGATATATAGATAGATAGACTGATGATATGTAGATGAAAGATAAATGACAGATAGATAGATAGAAACATATAATGAAAAATTAAAAAAAAACAGCCCGCATCGTTCGTCTTGAGGATAAACTATGAACTACACACATATAAACTAGGAACTACACACATATAAACTAGGAACTACACACATAAAAACTAGGAACTACACACATATAAACTAGGAACTACACACATATAAACTAGGAACTAAACACATATAAATTAGGAACTACACACATAAAAACTAGGAACTACACACATATAAACTAGGAACTACACACATATAAACTAGGAACTACACACATATAAACTAGGAACTACACACATATAAACTAGGAACTACACACATATAAACTAGGAACTACACACATATAAACTAGGAACTACACAATATAAACAAGGAACTGTCTAAATATAAACTTGGAACTGTCTACATATAAACTTGGAACTGTCTACATATAAACTAGGAACTACACACATATAAACAAGGAACTGTCTACATATAAACATGGAACTGTCTACATATAAACTAGGAACTGTCTACATATAAACTAAGAACTAAATACATATAAACAAGGAACTGTCTACATATAAACTAGGATCTGTCTACATATAAACTAGGAACTACACACATATAAACAAGGAACTGTCTACATATAAACTAGGAACTGTCTACATATAAACTAGGAACTACACACATATAAAGTATCAACTGTCTACATATAAACTAGCAACTACACACATATAAACTAGGAACTACACACATATAAACTATGAACTGTCTATATATAAACTAGGAACTACACACATATAAACTATGATTTGTCTACATATAAACTATGTATTACACACATTTTCGGGTGCGTTCTCTCGATAAATCTTTAAAATGAACTCCTTTGGTCAAGTTAGGTCCGTAAAATGAACCCAGTGACTTTTTTTTTTACTTTTTTAATAAGTCAAACTGCGTGATAAAACCCAACAAGCCATTAAGCCTGTTCCATTCTGGACACAGGACGTGTTAGCGCATTTTCGTGTTATGTATCACTACGTTTGTTAGCTTTCAGTAAATATTTGTAAATTTTGGAAATGTTTATAAATTCAATTGTGTAACGCATATATCTTTAAAAAAAATATTATAAAGACGTTTCTTTATATTTGAAAAAAAATTATTTTCTCTTAAATATAACTACAAGTGGTTTGTGGTTACTGAAATAGGACTCATAATTGAAAACATTCGAAATTATAGTCATTTAATCGTCCGAAAACTCCGTCAATTGTTGCATAGCTCTGATACTTTCAATTAAACTCAGAACACAAGCTTACTATTTCATTTGATGAGTTTCTAAATAAATCTAGGTGAAACTACGTGCTGCAGTATTTCGCACCAAATGAATGGGTTATTGGACGTACAAGGTGTATATATAATATATAAGCCCGTTAGGAGCCCTGAAGCCCGGCCCTCAGAGGTCCTATCGCGAAATGAACTTTTGATGTACACATGGCAGGCCAAGACCTACAAAATGATATATACATCATGGGTCTAGGGCTTATAGTTGCTGAGATATAGGGCGCTCCTTTATTAATATAGCTTATATAGTAAAAAACGGTACTTTATAAGCCCCCTTTTACGGCCCTCAGAGGTCAGATCGCGAAATGAACTTTTGCTGCACACATGGTAGGCCAAGACCTACAAAATGATATATACATCATGGGTCTAGGACTTATGGTTGTTGAGATCTAGGGTGATGACAGACAGACAGACAGACAGACAGACAAAACGGGGACAATAGAGCATTTTTTTTTCGAAAATGCTCTAAAAAAATTGGGGGAATTAACAAAAGTAAAATTGTTAAATCAACTAGTTACTGGAACAGTACAGTTTAATCACATTAAAGCAAAGATTTTTTAGCAATAAGAATATTTAATTTGTTTATTAAATAATTTACCAAAAAAAAAACATTTAAAAAAAATAAATTCTACAATCACGGAGACATGAATTTGTTTACCTGAATTAAAAAAAAAATTAAATCAAATACACGTGTATTATATGATTGATTAGTAGTATAAAGACATAACACGAACACACTGATAAAATTAATTAAATCATGTATAAAAGGGAAATAATGCGGTGTATCGTTTAAAAAATCAAGATTACAGAGTGATTCACCATTACTAGAATTTCTTTTTTTCCTTTTAGAAAATTTAAAAAATAATAAACAAAAAAAACAAACAAACACACACACACACATACACGAACACGCTGAGCGGTATTTAAGCCAACGGCTTCCCTACCCCTCCCTATCTCCCCATTCAGTATAAAATCATCTAAAATTTCATGTTACTAGCTGTACCATGCAGAGCCTTTGCATAGAGTTATATCCCCTTAGGCTTGATTGGTAGCAGAGATGAGCGGACAGCGGACGCGTCCGCTTGCGGACGCAGATCCGCAGACTTTTCCGAATCAACGGACTGACAGCGGACGCTTCGTATGGTTAAATTGCGGACTGACGCGGATCCTGGCGCAGTTGCCTATAATAATTTAGTTTTAATAGATACTTTACTTATTCGTAAACTTTAGCCACTGAATCTTAAAATAAATCAATAAATAAAAGTGGCTTTTTGAAGAATAAAAAACAAGGAGGGATGTTAAACAGGGATGATAACATTAATGTTAAAACATCTAAAAGAAAATTTTAAACAGCTAAATTTCAGCAATGCAGACGAGCAAACCAATGTTGTAAGATTCTGCGGACGCGGATCACTGATAGAAATCCATGGACGGACGCGGACGCTAAATTTCAAGATCTGCACACCTCTGATCGGTAGTCTAGGTTATTTTTTGGTTTCGGGCAGATCCGATTTTTTCATGATTGTATTTTAAACTGGGAAACTGTTGTATTAATTCTTTATTTTCGATTTAACGCAGAACCCAAAATCGCTATTATTTTATTTGAGAGTTGCCCTGACACGTATTTTTGCCCAAATAACCCCAGATATGTGTGAAAGTTTCGGCCCAGGGACGCTCTAATAAAATCATGTTGATAAGTTGAAATACAGTGTCACTGAGTTGTTTTATAACAAAGAGCCACAGTAAACATCTTGTATCACTATAGCTTAAAAAAACAACAACTAGATTTGAATGATTATTTCGTTGGTATTCTTTACAGTTTAGCTACATGGCTGCCAACTATTTCACCGAAGAATTATCCAGAATAGATATCTAACATGAAACATTACTGAATTATACCAAACCAGTTGCAAGTACCCGGCTTTGCCCGGGTTTAAAATGAGGTTTTCTCTTTCCCTCCCTCCCTTTCTCCCTCCCTCCCTCTCCTTCCCTCCCTAACTCTCCCATCTCACTCTCTCTCCCTATCTCCCTCCCTCCTTCTCTCACCACCTTCCTCCCTTCCTCCTCCCCCTCTATCCCTCCCTGCCCCTTCTCTCTCATGATCTCTCACTCCCTCCTATTTCTCCCATCCTCTCTCTCCCTCTCTCCTTCCCTTCCCTTTCTCTCCCTCCCTACCCCTCTCTCCCTCTTTCCTTTCTCCCTCCCTTTCCCGTCTCCCTCTCTTCCTCTCTCTCTCCCCCCCCCCCTCACTCCCTCATTTCCTCTCACTCCCTCCCTGTCCCCCTCTCTCTTTATCTCTCTCTCCCTCCCTCTTTCTTTATCTCTCTCCCTCCCTCTCTCTCTCCCTCCCTCCCCTCTACCTCCCTCTCTACTCCCTCCCTTCCTTTCTCTTTCCTTCCCTCCCTTTCTCTCCCTTTATCTCCCTCCCTACCACCTCTCTCCCTCCCTCCCTCACTCCCTCCCTTTCCCTCCCTCCTTCTCTCCCCCTCCCCTTCCTCCCTACTTCCCTCTCCCTCCCTGCCTCCTCCTTCCCTCTCCCTCCCTGCCCCATCTCTCTTTATCTCTCTCCCCCCTCCCTCTCTCTGTACAATTAAACGCCAAATTACGCTACTTAAATAAACGGGAAATGACGTCACAGAGGATTTTTATTTATAGTGAAGGCGATCCCATACCGTGAATACTTTAATATAGTAAAATACTAACATAATTAATTACAATTAAACTACCCATTGAGATTGTATTAATAATGTCACAGAAACATTTTAATTAACGTGTTTCGGTTTATTAAAGTGCACCTTTAATTTTAATCTTCTGAATACATAAAACGATAGGTAAATAGATATGACTATTGATTTCACCATGTTTACAATTGGAGTTTCCGGAAAATGTATCATCAGGAAATGACGTCACAGAAGAGTTTTATTTATGGCGCCGTCGAGATTACTTTTAATATAAATACTAAAATAAAAATAATTTATTACAATTAAACTACCCATCGAGATGAAACGAAACATGTCCTATAACCTTCCCCATGTAATTATGTGTACGTGTATCAAATTTCACGTTATTTGGTTGTCTGAATCTTGAGTTATAAGGCAACAGACAGACAGACAACAAATGCGTCTTATAAGTATAGAGATACAGAGCAAATTAGCAACATTTTATATCTAAATCACAATAAATTAGGGACGGATGGCCGAGTGGTGTAAATACTCGACTGTCGACTGTCGTGGGTTCGATCCTCGGTGTGGATGGAATTTTTTTCAGGTAAAATTTGGTGCAAAGTCGTCCCAAAAGTCCACCCAGCTTTAAATAGGTACCTGACTTAAGTTGGGGAAGTAAAGGCGGCTGGGCGTTGTGCTAACCACACAATCCCTTCATATGCCGAGTTTATAGAAACAGATTCTACACTTCATCTGTCCCGATGAGCCCTTTAGGGCTCAGGGAACTTTACTTTTACTTTTTTACAATAAATTATCAATATGTAATAAATAGTTTTATATTTTTATATTTATTTTAGTTGGCTGACAAATATTCATATTGGGATGTAAAGTATGCTAATCAGCAGTTCTGTTTGACTTAGTTATTACTTCTGAATTCCTGCTGTGTTCTTCAAGTGTCAAGTCCTAACAAAATATAACCTAAATCTCTACCCCCCCCCCCCCAACTATCATTTTATCTCCCGGCATCGTCATAACTCGTCCACTTGACCATTCTGTTTGGTATGTTGTCTGGTGTTATCAGTAGCAATTAGTGATATACATCTTTGTATTAAACTGTACCGCGTGCACTGCTTGCACTACCCACTGTTTAGCAAGTCCCAGTTCTGATTAAAAAAAATCGTTTCATGCTGGGATACATTATGTACAAAAGATCTTGTTTGAACGGGTCAGTTGAACACAAGTCCTATACTTTGTGAGACATACTGGAGCAGACGTCTGTGAAAGTGGAAGGGGGGGGGGGAGGAGCCGGGGGTGGGGGTTAGCTAAAATTACCCACAGACGTTTTGGGATGATTGAGAGATTACAATTACCTATCTACCTTCATGCCTATACCTGCATGCCTATCTATCTATCATTCTGTATGAGTATGTTTTTTTTTTACCTACCTAACTAATATATGTATGTATTACTATTAGAGAGGTGTTCTTATATATATTAAGAGGGGGAAGGCAACAAATACCATTCCTTTGACCCCCCCCCCCCCAAAACCCTAGGGACGACACGGTATCCAGCTATCTATAGATGAATGGACGTTTGCAGCAACGCACCGCTTTATCAATCGGTATAGGCTATATATATATATATATATATATATATATATATATATACATATATAGACTTTAAACGATATTATATACGAGATATTCAGAAAACAAAATGTCATGTCTTAGTTTTTAGTTTTATAATTTGAATTAAGAAAAAAAAATGCTTATAAAATAAATAAAAAAGCCATGCAAAAATTTTCGGCTGGTGCCGTCATGTGGTCCAAACCAACCAATCGAAACCTGTCTTACAAAACGTTTTTTCCACCGGTGGCTGCGCGCCAGGCATGAACGTGGATAATTTAATTATGATCGTGTGCTGTGCGCAAGTGGAACAGTCCCAGCGGACGACTGTCACGTGACTCGTTGCTTAGTTATGACGGAACCACGTGTGTATGTGTGTTTTGTACACACAAAAAAACTTAAAAAACCCTCAAAAAAAAAAAAAACACAACTGATGTTATTATCAACATTTTTCTATCTCCATCATGAAAAAAAAAACTCAAAAAAAAAAAAGCAACAACCTAGGGAGTAGGAACATTAGATGGGGGGGCGAGATACCTCATTGATCAGTTTCAAGATCAATCCCCCGTACTGCCCCCCCTACTCCCTAAACCCACCTCTTCTACCCACCCCTCCCCTACATCCCTGAAGCGGGTCTCGTAAAGTCATCGCGGGGAGGGTGTGTACTCTCTTGGTAGTTATTTTGGCTTTTTTTTTTTTGGTATCCAACACCAGCTTCATCTTTGTAACCGGAAAGAACAACCTAACCTATGAATAATTCATGACCTTCTGAAGATGGAGCTGTAGTAAGTCTGCTTTCAATTTGTTTCCAACGCTGGCTGGAGTATTCTGTCAATGGCGAACAGTCTTTTTACTTTTTGTGTCCTCCCTTTCCCGCCGGCGCCCTTCCTCCAACAACCCCCCCTCCGCCCCTCCCCACACTTTTTTTGAGTTAACGGCCCTCCTTCCACCCTCCAAGGGTTAGGTCGGTGCTACGGACGGGGTATTAATAAATGATTAACCTAATCCAAGACAACACGATTACACACACCGCGTCACAGCTACACACCACTCCCTCTCTCTCTCTCTCTCACACACAGACACACACAGAGCACACAAATACATGTGTTCTCACATCAGAACACACATGAGAATACATCAACTCTGTGTATGAACTAACCATAGACCAATACAAATCGGACCTTTATTTCATAGGATCAACAAATGTGCATTCACATAGGGTGCCATAATATGCCTACACCTATGGTGCCCTAATAAGCCTTTGCCCTGCCTCCATCTCCCCCCCCCCACACAACAACGTATCGCTTCTGCATTTACCCTTCAAAAGGCGGGCTCTCCGGGTGCAGGGGCGCCGAGAGCCAACAAGGGCTCCGGGGCAGGACATCATTGCGGGCCCCTTAATAAACAATGAGTCGTGAAAAAATTGACGTGGTCAGGAAGGCCGGGCCCCCTTACAGATGCAGGCCCCCTGACCCCCTCTCGGTGTGCCAGTCCGGGTGACATGGTAGGGGCCCAAGAAAGACCGAATTATATAAGGTATTCGTACCCATTTTGTTGACGGTCTTTTTTTTTCACTTAGGGCCCATTATTTTCTTCTTCACCCGGAGCCCCTTAATCCGCCTCTGCACAGCACACTTGACTATTTGGACATGCGCAGAGCTCAGGCTAGACTTTCACACCGCTTACATCCAGCTCGATGACGACAGCCGATTACAAGCATGCTGGTACATGTACATCAAGATTAGAAGTATCGATGCTACTAGAGCGCATTCGAATACGCCTGGTGTCAAACTCATAAAACGCTGAATCAAGCGAAAAGTAAACAATAAAATGTAATCGTAATTCTCTTCATTAAAATTCGTCAATCGATTCCCCCCCACCCTCACATGATCACTCCATGTTATTGTTATTAAAAATGCATCAAGATGGAATAGAACGTTAGATATAATATAAGCCGACAGCTTTGTAATTTATTTTTTTAAAACAACTTAACGCAGAATACATCGCTCAACGTAATGCACCTGAAAGTTAATACACATCGTGATGTTATTTATTTATTTATTGCAATTCAAGTAAAAGGTTGTTCAAAACCTTAAACAAAACAAAAAGAAGCTAAAATTGTAAAAAAAAGATGTTTCTCTTTTTACAGCCCATCGGGTTTAGATGGGTTCTTCTGTTTCTGTAGCCATCCGCCTTTACTGTCCACATCACCGGGGGGGGGGGTGGACACAGGGACATCGATCGGACTCGAGAAAGAGTTCCGGCACTCGTAGGAACTTAAACTCGAGACCTTTAGGTTTGGCATCCAGCGCTCTACCACAGTGCCATCAAGAACCTGCCAACAAGGCTTATATCAAGTTGGTACATGTAAGTGTTGTTGCATTGGATTCAAACTCATGCTTTTTAACACGTCCGTGTAACTTACAGCGTTTGACTCATGTAAATAAACCCTCTGGCGTTTAATCTTTCTCCCGCCCTCTCTCTCTCTCTGCCCCTCCATCTCACTCTCTTTCTGCCCCTCCATCTCACTCTCTCTCTCTGCCTTTCTTTCTCCACCTCTCGCTTTGCCCCTCTCCCCCCTCTCTCTGCCCCTCCGTCTCTCTCTGCCCCTCCATCTCTTTCCCTGCCCCTCCCACTCATTCTCTGCCCCCCTCTCTCTCTGTGCCTTTCCCTCTCCACCTCTCTCTCTCTGTCCCTCTCCACCTCTCTCTCTGTCCCTCTCCGCCTCTCTCTCTCTCTCTCTCTCTCTCTCTGCCCCTCCCACTCATTCTCCGCCTCCCTCTCTCTCTTCCCCCCTCTCTCTGCCTTTCCCTCTCCACCTCTCTCTCTTTCTCTCTGCCCCTCTCCCCCATACCTCTCTCGTGTTCGTAACCCGAGAGAAAAGCATTTCGAATATTGTTCGTAATTGCATTGTTCACGACCTAGTGTGTTCGTAACTCGAGAGTTCCCTGTAAATAAAATACGATTACTAGTAAAATACAAATTCCTTGAAGGAAGATTGATTGAGTGATTGATTGATTGATCGTTGTAAATAAAACAAACCAAAAGTTGATGAATTATTTTTTCATTAGATGCATTTTATTTCAAAGCTTATTGCAGTCTTTCATGCTGGTCTTTTCATATAATACTTTCCAGAGATACAATTAGCGAGCTTGTCTTAACCCCCCCCCCCGACTTATTGGGCCCCAGCAACCCCTCCCTCAATTTCACACTTTTAACCCTCTTTCAAGGGCCCAAATCTTTCTGTTGTGGTTGTTAGCCCCCCCCCCACACACGCACACAATCAAACCCAACCCTCCTCTTCTAACTATTTATAATACAAATGAGCCAACCCCTTACTATAAAATACAATAACCTCTTAATGACTTGAAATACAACAATCCACTTACACCGACTATATAGTTATTTTTGTCCGACCCAGTATTATACTGTGGTTAATGGGTTTCTCTTACCCTTGTTACTTACATCCACAATTTCAGATAAGGGTAAAGTTTCATGTATAGATACTGTTTCATATCTTATAATATGTCATACGTATCTCAGACGTCATTAGAACCATGAATGACCAGTTCACAATTTAAAAACAAAAAAAAAAAGATTGTATATGAATTAAAATATCCACTGACATCAGGAGTGTAACTGATGCTATTATTAAAATACATTAGACTTAAGAAACTTAAGACAGGACAAAATGCGACACGTTAACATTTTGAATTTGTATAACAAGACCGCGGAGGGGTTGGGGGGGGGGGTTGCGGCGGGGTCGGGGGGGTTGCGGAGGGGTTGGGGGGGTAGGGGTTCCACCAGTCAAGGGCGGCACCGTAAATTGCTATGGGGTAGGGGATGGGGAGGTATTCTCATGCACAAATGCTGGTTCCGCTACAGCTTGCATGTGATGGGCGACATTTGTCCCCCTACGAGGGTGTCATTAAACATGCCTTCCCCCCCCCCCATACATAGAATGATTTCCTTTAAAACCAGCACATTGCCTGTACTGTCTGTATCAATGTCGCACAATGTGCCGTAGCATTAAGTTCTAAATGTCTACAGCTTACATTGTTTACCATATCGATTGTCTCCCTGTCTCTCTCTCCTTCTTATACCCTATTTATGACTCAACTCTCCTTCTTCTACCCTATTCATGACTCAACTCTCCTTTTTCTACCCTATTCATGACTCAACTCACCTCCTTCTACCATATCCACGACTCAATTCACCTCCTTCTACCATATCAATGACTCAACTCACCTCCTTCTACCCTATTCATGACTCAACTCACCTCCTTCAACCATATTAATGACTCAACTCACCTTACCGATTCCATGTAATAGTGTAATTAGCGACGAGTTCTTCCAAGAAACAAAACGTACAAACTTCCCGACATGGCCTAAAATAAATAAAATGACATCCATTGAGTGGTCAGGGGGGGGCGCTAGAGATGTTAAAATTGTTTCCTAGGGCTGACAAAAGTTACTTTGCCTAGGGGGGCCTTTAAATGGGCTCCCAAAAAAGAAAACCGTTGGAGCAGCCCTGTCTACAGTGTCAAACCCCCATAAGATCTCTACCCTATATAACACAGCTACCACCTTTACTATTGCACCCATCTATCTATCTATCTATCTATCTATCTATCTATCTATCTATCTATCTATCTATCTATCTATCTATCTATCTATCTATCTATCTATCTATCTATCTATCTATCTATCTATCTATCTATCTATCTATCTATCTATCTGTCTGTCTGTCTGTCTGGTCTGTCTGTCTGTCTATCTATCTATCTATCTGTCTGTCTGTCTGTCTGTCTGTCTGTCTATCTATAATATCGTAGACAGAATAACACTGCTCAACAAGTTACCACTGGACGTGTAGTATCAGACGACGATTATCTTTATTTCATGTGGAATTATTGATATAGGCTGAGTACTACGTATATTCCATTTATCGGGCGAGTGAGAGCAAGGAGTTAATCATGCAAGATTCAATAGATATTCAAATGTTACGGAGGAGACGGTGATGCACGGAAGTTGCTCCCCCCCACCCCCAGGAAGGAAAAAAAAGGGGGGTGGGTGCTTTTGGAGTAGGGATGTCGGGGAGGGAAAGGGGAGGTGTGATTGATATCTTTACTTTCACATAATCGATATTAACCAATATTTATGTAGTAAGCACAGGGCCATCTTGGGGAGAGACAAAGATATCAAGGCAAAAAAATAAAAACAAATATTACTTATAACACAGCTGTACTTTTTTTTTGTTTTTATTAATGTTTGTTACCATTTGATTATATAGTACAAGTATACATTACAAGTATACATACACAAAAACCTTTGGCGTTTTTATTAGTCAAATGCATGATATCAACCACTTATTAAGTCCGGAAACTATATATTTAGTTGAATAAATCAGATGTAACCTAAAATAGAACTGTTCCATTATGGACATGTTACAGGAAGCATTACTTTTGTTATAAATTATGGGTACAGTTAGTAGCATATAACAAGGGTTACTTGTGAACCGATAATGTTATTTGGACATGTTCTCAGTTCGGGCACAGTTCTTGGATATAAATAGCATGCTTATTTACTAAAGATAGGATTGATTGAGCAGAACTTTAAAGCTGTGTATTAAAAGACTTTGGCGCTGCCCCCGGGGGTGAGATTTTAAGAGCCCCTTTATGGAAATTGAACTCGATGTATTAAAACACCTTATTATACTAATGTGGTGTAGTGCGCTTGACTGTCGACCTGAGAGTGTTGTAAAGTCCGTGTAAGTATGAGATGAGGTCTATTAATCCTATAATCCACTGATGGGGCTTTTTTTTATGTTACTCTTCTTTCATCCCCACCATGGCCGATAGTTCAACGGCCATGGAGGCACCACAGGAGATATAGCCAAGACCTGAAATATCCATTGGTCCTCACCGGAGTTCGAACCTGGGGTAACCTCAGGTCGACAGTCGAGAGCTTTACCACACAAGCATCAGTCCCTGACAGTCACGGGTTCGACCCTCGGTGAGGACTAAGGACATTTTTTTTAACCAGGTGTCATTTGGTGTCAAGCCTTTGCAGGTTTACATGGGTACCTGACTTTAGTTGTTAGGGAAGTAAAGGCGGCTGGGCGTTGAGATCACGATACGATCTCCTTAATTACTGATGCATCCTACCACTCATACGCCCGATAACCTGTTATAAGCTAACGGAGCTTTGATTCTTTCAGTACGAACATGCTTTGAAATTCAAACATCCGACATGTTATTTTTAAATATATGTATATTTCAGCCTGTGCCGCCGAGAGGGGGGGGGGGCAGGGGGTAAATGCCCAGAAGCCCGGCGAGTTTTTACGACGGACTCAGCTGGCCAATCAACTTTTGAAAAAAAAATTATCAGAACGGGGGAGGGCGTGACAGCCCTGCCCAGGGGCCCGAAATTTCTGTCGATGGGCTTGATTTTTTTATCATTCCATCTTCGATCACGCTATCTTTATTCAATGTATATCTTTATCTCCCTCTGTGTTGTGAAAGTGTTCGGTATTATTTTTGCAGTTTTTGTTTCACCGCTAAAGTTGAAGCTTGTTTTGGATATTTAATTTTTTTAAATACATAAACAACTTAGAAGATAAACCTTTCAAATACCGAGTGCCAGTACAGTGCATACCGAAGTAACAGCTTCAATGAGTGGCAACTTTTAGGTGAAGGCTAGCTTGGAGATTTTTTTTGTATATTGTTACCTAACAGTAGAGAAAACGGTTGCTTTAGACTTTAGACCTCGCATTTCACACTAGCTATACACCCGCAAATGATCTCGCTATAGGGCACAAGACTTCTAAGGCTGCACCTGCATACAACACAAAATATAAATCATTCAGAAATCGTATCCGCTTTTTAAAAAGTCCTCCAATAATTACTTAACAACTCGCTACCATTTACGTGTTGTTGTTTTTTTTCCTTTTATATAATGTGGCACTCATAGATAATGACATATATCTATGGTGACAGCAAAATATTAATCCACAAAGCGTACATACAACAAATATGGCGGCTTTCGGGAAAATCCATTTAAATTCACGATGCGCATTCTGCATAATTTATTTTCTGTGGTAAACACTCTATAATTAAAACTTCTTATCGAACAATACCAAATTATCGAACAATACCAACTTATCGGACCACATAATCTTTTTGATGTCTTGTTTAACTTCTTCGATGTCCCTTATCGAAAGAAAACGTAAATATTAATTCTGTATTTTTTTTTTAAATTTTGTCGACTAACTTCAAAACAGCTCGTTACCCACATCCTTTAACGACACATGTTCTTTTGAATAAATTCTCCGTTCATATTCATAACGACCGTAAACATTACAAACATCCAATTTATTGATTTAGGAACAATTGTAATTACTTTGATCTAAAATTATTAACTGCTTATATATATATATATATATATATATATATATATATATATATATATATATATATATATATAGTCGTATCGGAAAGTTGGAGCATTTTTGTTTGAATGCAACTGGTATTAAACAAAAAAAAAACCTGAACTATATCAAAGAGCAAACAGCTGATTGGACAATTATCTGGCAACTTGCAACAATATCAGAAGTCAAAAATTGCTTGCTTTGTCCCACATTGCGCTCGCTGTTTGGATGAAACTGACTCGTGACGCAGATGGTTTTAAAAGTCGAGGCAGCGAGTTATGCCAACCTCTAGAATATAAATCTATTTTTTTTTTAAAGTTTTGCTCTATCGATTTAACATTAAGTTATTTATTCGCACTTTTTGTTAAGCTGGAGATGTTCATGTGAATACATCGGGAGGGAGGGGAAGAGAAATGCCTTGTTAGAACCGTTCTTTAGCATAGCAAATCTAGGCGACTTGCCTAGGGATTACCGCCCTTTTCAAAGGAGTCCACACTCTCCCCTGTCAGTCTCAGCTCGTCTTCTATTTCATAAACGTTATAATTATATTTATACATATCAACAGGTGTATCTCCACGTAGGACCAATGTTACCTGTAATATATCCACAGGCGTCTCCTCTTGTAGGGTCAATGTTACCTCTAATATATCCACAAGAGTCTCCCCATGTAATGTCAATGTTCAAATTTTCCGAAGTTCTATGTGTTGCAAAGAAAACAAACAAACGAACAACATTTGATGTACTCGACAGTAAGACTCAGTGACCGGAACATTTGTCGAGTTTGTTGTCAGGTGTGTCCGCACGATTGGTGAGTTGTGTGCGCGCGAACACGCGCACAACTTCTATGGAACATTAATTAAACCCATTCCCCTCTCCCCCTCACCCAGCCCCGCTAGGCGTGGAGTGCCTCCCCCCGTTGAAAAAAAGAAGAAAAGAGGAAAAAATAAAGAAAAAGTAAAGGTGCCCACCCTTGCTGGGTATTTGTGCCCCCCCACCCCCATCTCAAAAACAACAACAACGAACAATAGCAAAAGTAGTAAATGTAAGGCAGTGACTTAGTCTTTCTGTATATTTATACATCCAGTACAGTAGGACTATTAATACCCCCTTCAGGTTTTAAAAAAAAAGTGAAAACCCAAAGCAAGAGTTCAGGGACGGGGCGTGAGTGTTGCCGGTCATGGTCATATTTATCATCTTCTTCCTACAGCCCATTTAGGACCATGGCTTGCCATACTACTCTTTATCCACTTTTCCCGATCCGTGGTCTTGTTCCTCCACTCTCTCATTCCAATGTCTTTAAGTTCTTTCTTCACTTCCTCTAACCATCTGCTTCTTGGTCTGCCCTTAAGACTTTTCTCATTGGGAGTTGCCTGTATATAGTCACATTTATAGATAATACAATTTCATGGTAATGTGTTTATTGAATCAAGTTAGAATAACCAATTATAATAAAATGACAATTAGTAAAAATATATATAACATCAATTTATATTTATATCGCATATGCTGTTATCCTAATTATTTATACAAAATGTATATACCATACAAAACGTCAAACTTTTTGTTATCTAAGTGTTATGGCCGACAACACTCATGTCTCGTCTTAGCTCAGCATTATCCAACCAATCCTTATTTTTTTTAGCAGCAGTAATGCAGTGAACACCACAACAAGACTCACTCAGCAGCAATGCAGTGAACACCACAACAAAAAGACTCACTCAGCAGTAATGCAGTGAACACCACAACAAAAAGACTCACTCAGCAGTAATGCAGTGAACACCGCAACAACTAGACTCACTCAGCAGTAATGCAGTGGACACCGCAACAACTAGACTCACTCAGCAGTAATGCAGTGAACATCGCAACAACAAGACTCACTCAGCAGTAATGCAGTGAACACCACAACAACAAGACTCACTCAGCAGTTATGCAGTGAAAACCACAACAACAAGACTCACTCAGCAGTAATGCAGTGAACATCGCAACAACAAGACTCACTCAGCAGTAATGCAGTGGACACCGCAACAACTAGACTCACTCAGCAGTAATGCAGTGAACATCGCAACAACAAGACTCACTCAGCAGTAATGCAGTGAACACCACAACAAAAAGACTCACTCAGCAGTAATGCAGTGAACACCGCAACAACTAGACTCACTCAGCAGTAATGCAGTGGACACCACAACAAAAAGACTCACTCAGCAGTAATGCAGTGAACACCACAACAAAAAGACTCACTCAGCAGTAATGCAGTGAACACCACAACAAAAAGACTCACTCAGCAGTAATGCAGTGAACACCGCAACAACTAGACTCACTCAGCAGTAATGCAGTGGACACCGCAACAACTAGACTCACTCAGCAGTAATGCAGTGAACATCGCAACAACAAGACTCACTCAGCAGTAATGCAGTGAACACCACAACAACAAGACTCACTCAGCAGTTATGCAGTGAAAACCACAACAACAAGACTCACTCAGCAGTAATGCAGTGAACATCGCAACAACAAGACTCACTCAGCAGTTATGCAGTGAAAACCACAACAACAAGACTCACTCAGCAGTAATGCAGTGAACACCGCAACAACAAGTCTCACTCAGCAGTAATGCAGTGCAAACCGCAACAAGACTCACTATACCTTGAAATCGCTCCGGTTTCGGTTCTTTTAAAAAACAACACAACCGCAACGCAATTCGCCAATCAACCTATCAAACTGTAATCGAGTGGAAATTGTTTCCCTCCCCCTCATACCCCCCCCCTTCTTCTTTCGCCTTCTGTTCCCTCCACCTCCCCCTCCCCCCCCCCCCACCTTAAAACCTCCTCGTCCAGCTAAAATTCCCCGATGACCATCAAGAAACTTCGGTAGAAAATGCCCGGCGATGTTTTTGTCCCGCGGGACGCCTCGGAGTAGATTTGCATGCGACTTTTATTTGGACACAAAGGACTCCTGAGTACATTTAGCTCGGACAGAGTGGCTGTTGTCAGTTAGGTACACTTGGCTAAAAAAGTGGCTACTGTCGTCTGGAGTGCATTTAACTCGCACACACAAAAAAAAAGTGGACAATACATTGAAACAATAAAACGTACTATTGAAAGCACGCAAAAAAAAAAATAAAAAAGGAAAGAAAGTTACATAGATTTAGGTAATAGTACTGATATTTTAAACTGCTGGTCATTGGGTGGAATGAAGACGATGTTTATAATGCGGATTTGACTAATATCCGGTAGTGTTAATTACAAAGTTGAGATTATTTTTTGAAACATACTTTTAATAGGAATTGCTATAGTTAAGTGACAAAACAATAACATTGATAGAAGATATTGTCATAAGGGGGGGGGGGGTGCATGTTGTCATTGTGAAGTAGATTGAGATGCTAGAGGATATTGCTGGAAAGGGAAAAAAAAAGTCTTATTATGTACAATTAGACATTGCCGTTCAATAGATTGTCGACTAAAAGTCTTTTGATAACAAGGAGGTAATTTTAAGTTATCGTGAATGCTACAAATGTTATCTTAATTCGCAGATATTTATGCCAATGTATGGGTTACAAGGCGGTTATTTGTTTGTGAGCATGCATGCATTATGTAGCGCGATTTGCCTGTGGATAAAGGCGAGTTAGGCGACTGGGCGTTGTGCTAGACACAGAATTCATCATTGAGGCTGTGGCTTCTAAAATAGATGAACTCTACGCTTCACCTGCCCCAAAACGAGCCCTAAACTGTGATAAATTTTCTTTCAACACATAAATCCATTAAAAGTTTTTTCGAACCAATGTTTTCTGCTCGAGTCATTTAATTATGTATCTCGTTTTCATTGTTTGGTGATTAAAGACAAAACCAATAAAAAAAAAAACTACCAATAAATTACCGAATGCGGATATATTGCTTTGTTTTTCTTTCTTTCTCGTTTTTGAATAGTGTGTCAAAATAAATCGAACTGTGCCAGACGTTTTTCTAACCACTCCAAAAACTTTGCCGCGAAACGAGCCCATCAGCTGTCAAGACAAAGCAGGTCAACAAGTCGAAACTGAATTTAAAAGGGGGAGAATTTCTAGACGACTTGACAAGAGTTATTTCCCTTACAGAACTTCCTATCATAAGCTCATCAGGGGCAGCTAATACCTGCCAAAATATCTTCAGACTGCTTGTTATTCATTGTGCTCAATTCTATTTATAAAGAAAGATTTCTACATTTTAAAAATAAACGGGCAAACACATGTAGGCCTTTAATTAATACATTTGTTGTAGCGATATTATATTAACCAGTGCGGTCTATTTGACTTTAGTGGTTCAGGGAAGCATTGCGATAAATCCATTATAATTTGTGCCATATCAGCTTTCCATGGTGGTGTAGCTGTAAGAGGAAGGGTTAGTTGCATTTTAGTTGTAATCTCAAATGAAATATATTATTATTCTCTAATTTGTATCCCGTGGTCGTAAGATAACTTTGACATCATGAAATGAACACTGTAAAACTATTTGTGTATTTACGGTGAAAGACGGACGTACGGAAACTTGTGTTGAGGGCATTTAACAATTTACTTATTTTTCTAAAATAAAATGGATGGAATTGATTATTCCAGCCCGAAATCAAAGTAATTGACCAAGAACAGCAAGGATAAATATAGTTTCTATTTTGTCTCTTATAATAAATAGGGGAAAAAGATGGTTCAAATGTCATCTTGGATTTACATTTACTTATGCTTGCTGCTTTCTTCACACTTGGACTATTCTCAATGAAAGATTTCATTATCAACCACACGCTCTATTAACTTTCAGCAATTTTAAATCTACTGACTTGTAAATGATGTCAGGGAACGGCTCGTCCATGGGCAAGATGTACATTTGATGCCGGGGCGATGGCAATCTTTTTAACGGACTGACCATCTGAACCGACAGATGAAAGTCTTTAATTGCTGACCACCAGTTGTTGTTATTGTGGAGTAGAGGATGATTTACACGACACTGTCACTGAAATGTTTGTAGTCTGTCTGGTTGACACGTCTATCTCTATCTATCTATCTATCTATCTATCTATCTATCTGTATGTCTGTCTCACTGCGTGTCTGTCACTCTGTCAGTCTGAGACGGTCTTATCAGGACACGGGGACAAGGACGAGTGCTATTTGCGGACCCAGGGCGAGATTCCTATGCGGAACCCCACCTTCCCTCGCCACTGGGCGATGGGGCGTGGGTGCCCCCAGTTGCCACTCCCCCCAAAGTCCACCACTGTATCTATATTCCTATGACGGTTTTGTTCGTCCTACTACATGTCTGCCTATCTATACAACTTTCTTCCTGTCAGACTGCGTGTTTGTCAGGGTCTCTGTGCCTTCTAACACAACTCTGTGTGTGTGTGTGTGTGTGTGTGTGTGTTTGTGTGTTTAAGGGAGAGGTGAGTTCCAGAGAAACTGCTGTACTGGTAGAGTGGGACTTTCACAGATCGCCAGACATCTTTTTTGTCATATATTCCTTGACCTTCATCACCCAGCAAGAGAAAATTATGATATGATAAATGTATCTTTAAATAATACATTGTTCCCCCCCCCCCCCACCAACAGTTTCTATTTATGCCATCAACAAGATCAAATTTTAAAAACTGACACCCAAGAACAAAGATATTTCATATAGATTTCATTTTTTTTTTTTTGTAAATAATTTATTTTAGAAAAATTTAATTCATCGGATTTAAAAAATAAATAAATAAAAAAAAACAACAATAAAGAATTTGAATAAAATCATTTCAAATGATCTTTGCTTTCCAATTCAATGTCATATTGTGCAAGGTACCACCCCTCGCCCCGAGCCCCCTCGCTGCCCACTGTACGTTCCTGAATAGCCATTCATCAATAGAGTAACACGGTATTAAAGGTCATTAACTCGTGACTGCGTTTTGACCAAGTCGGCGACCGGGTTGTCGGACTCTGTTGTGTGGACTGTCAAAGTGTCAAAGACTCACGTCTCAGTGCGAGGTATTAGGTGACCTCCCCTTGTCCTCTAATTGGACCAAATTTATTTCCCTTGTTGATCTCCAGGAACCCCCCTCCCCCACATATCTCTCCCCTCCTCCCGGCAGTCAGCTGGCTAACGGTATCGATATTTATTGCAGTCGCTATCAACCACACACACCCTGATGCCCCCCCTCTCCCCTCCCCCAATCAGTCAGCACAACCTTGGCCCTGTGGCGGTATTTAGGAAAATTGTAAAAAAAAAAAACTGGGCGAATCTGCGAGCGAGATTGCCGTATTAAGCCTAACACGATTCCACAATTAGATTTTATTTCATTTAGTTTTCCTTGTCCATTACAATGGTTCTTCTCAGGGTTATTGGAACAGTATTTTTTTGTTTTGTTTAAAGACTTTAATTTGTTTACGTCATTTGACCGCTAGACCTTTGCATCGCAAATCATCTCACTCACCGGCATAAGTTTAAAACAGATGCAATTTAAAACCGTTTAAATAATGGCATTAATAATCGAGACATTTTTGTTTTTAAATTAAAATACTTTTATTTGACTTGCCCTGTGTCTGGACGATCTAAGCATTGACGCAGGGTCACGTGGACAGACAAACGGATAGCAGAAGGAACAAACAGGCGACCGATGAAAGAAATTTATTTGTACACATTACAACACTTTCAAAGAGAGGATTGACCCAGAAGTGGCCGGTCTGATCGTGAAAACAAAAGAATGATGGCCAGTTGTGACCAGTATGTAAATAGCCGCCCGAGGTATTGTACCAGGTGGAATACACAGGACAGTGGTGAATAACAGAAAAACAAACGGGAAAGATAGGCTACAGGAAACTGCTAGACTTACTCCGTATAGAAGAATATACCGTTAGGTGTGGCCGTCCTGGCTAGGATAAACCGTCAGGTGTGGCCGTCCTAGCTAGGATAAACCGTTAGATGTGGCTGTAGGCCTACTAGCTAGGATAAACCGTCAGGTGTTACTGTACTAGCTAGGATAAACCGTTTAGCTCATACAAACATTTAGAAACATTTCACGGACTAAATACAAGTGTCAGCTCATAACTTATCTCCTGTATTAATGAATTTTTGACCAATCAGATATTTCTTAAAGGACAGTAGATACCAGGGCCGCTTTATCCTATAGGCACTGTGCCTAGGGCCTACGGACTTTTCAAGGGCCTACGGACTTTTCAAGGGCCTACGGACTTTTCAAGGGCATACGAAAGCTAGAACATAAAGTGAAAACAAGTGTATTCTTGAAAAATATTTAAAAAATGAAATCGGGGAGGGCCTACGACTTTGAAAGAGCCTGGGGCCTACGATGACCTTAAAACGGCCCTGGTAGATAAATATATATATATATATATTTATTTATGTATCTGTCTATCTATCTATTTATATATATATATTCTTAATTCCGTAAGATGACATTAAGCACACACACCTAATGTGTGCTTGTATACTGATTGACAATACAAACAGACAAACACACAAATACATAGGCGTACACCATTGTTTAAATGCACAACATACAATTTGAATAAAATTGTATAGCTCAACATTGGTTCATTCTACAAACTAATACATTCTCAAGTAAAATAAAAAGAAGTGTGGGGAAGAAGCGATATATTAACAGAGAAGAGAGAGAGAGAGAGAGAGAGAGAGAGAGAGAGAGAGAGAGAGAGAGAGAGAGAGAGAGAGAGAGAGAGGTGTAATGGGACCAGCAAGAGTCCATTGTTAGATTATAGTAGGATAAGATAACCCCTGGGGTGTCATTACTTCAACAATTTGGAGTTGTCTGTCTTGAAGAATTTAATTATATCTAAGTTGAGAGTTTCGACTGGGCAAGTGTATGTGTGTGTGTGTGTGAGGGGGGGGGTAAAAATGTAGTGTGGGTGGAAGGGAGAAATAGGACGTACTTTGGGGAAGGGAAGCAATAAGATGCCACACCCTACGTGTTAGAAGAGCACGCTATGCTCATGGTCATATTGCCAGTTCATTAAGTTCTAATTTCTTGTAACCATCTAATTTCTAGACTAAAGTCTAGATAAACCTTTATAATGTGGAGAAAATACAAATGAGATTTAAGAAAAAAGGTAAATGATGAAAATGTTTTCAAAATAGTAAAACCAGCTATCCAGTCAGCCAACTAGCCAGAAGCCAGGCATTCAAACTAAACAAACAATTTACTAGCTAATCAACCACTGAAACAACCAACTAATCTTCCATCTAAAGTGGCAAACAGCTAGTCAGCCAGCCATTCAACCTCAAACTACTAGCGAGTCAGCGTAACAACCAATTACCCCTACCTCACCATTACTCAAACAATAAAAACGAATTCATCATTCGGCCAGTTTGACGTCATGATCACGTGGGCCGTTCTTATGCTTTTGTGAGCCCTACGCAAATATTCATTTGGTGGGACGTGTTCCCAAAGAATCTTTTAAAACTGGGGCTCATCATAGCCCACATCTGTTAGGTCGTTTAAAGGCTCATATGGCTCTTGTTTGTGTCGGGCTTGTTAAAGGCTCAAATGACTCATGTTTGTGTCGGGCTTGTTAAAGACTCACATGGCTCTTGTTAGTGTCGGGCCTGCTTGTTAAAGGCTCCCATGGCTCTTGTTTGTATCAGGCTTGTTAAAGGCTCATATGGCTCTTTTTAGTGTCGGGCTTGTTAAAGGCTCACATGGCTCTTTTTAGTGTCGGGCTTGTTAAAGGCTCACATGGCTCATGTTTGTGTCGGGCTTGTTGAAGGCTCACATGGCTCTTGTTTGTGTCGGGCTTGTTGAAGGCTCACATGGCTCTTAATTGTGTCGGGCTTGTTGAAGGCTCACATGGCTCTTAATTGTGTCGGGCTTGCTTGTAAATGGTAGTCTCGAAATGACGGAGGGGCGGGGGTGTGGGGGGGGGGGGAGCTAGGCAGCCGCAGATAGTCTTACTATCCTTAAGAACAGTTCTACGGATTCATCTCTCTCTCTCCGTTTAAACTGCTCTAGTACGTTAGTACTGTAAGTATTATTTATGTTGTGTCGCAATATTCGTATCAGTTTACTCAACTTACAATTATCCATTGTTTGTTCTGTGAGTCATCCTTTTTTATTAACTCCCTTATTGTTGAGCAATATTTTGTTATGGATGCATTCCTGATTTATGATATGTACCTGACTTAAGTAACTGACTTCCGCGGGGGGTAAATACCATTCAATGAGACGCTCATTAGTGGCATAGTCGAATGGTTCTCACGTTTTTTCTATTGCTCTACACACCAGGAAACTTGTTCCCCGACCCACCAGTAACAACAAACTAACAAAATGCAAAATAGTAATAATAATAATAATAATTTTAAAACATCCTAATTAATTATTTATTGATTCTTTTTTTTTTTTTTGGCGATTCACTTCATATTTTAAGTGGGCAACCGAACAATGGAACGGGACAACTTTTTGAGGATCGCTGGTGTAAAGCTCAGCGATACAAACAAAAACCCTGTCATTTAAGTAAACATATTCGCGTTACAAATAAGTCAAATGAATACTTGAAACAAAAGGTAAACAAATAAAAACTCGGAATTTTCAAAAAAAACAAAAACATTTTGTCTTATTTCTTCTTCTACTAACTTTGTTGGCTTTGGCGGTGGTGATTGTGACAGATGAATTCAATTTTTTTTTACCCATGATAATGCCACATACCTACATTCCCTCCCCCCTCCCTCAAAATCTTTCAGTATTCAGTAGAAAGTTAGAACACTTACATTGACTAGTACACATGTGCTTACACCAGGGGTGGGCAAACTACGGCCCGCGGGCCGCATGCGGCCCTTCAGCGTATATTATGCGGCCCGTATGCATGTATAGAAAAAGTTTGCCCACCCATGGCTTACATTTAAAAAGTGCGCATCATCGGTACAGGCTAACCCCCCCCCCCCATGCATACATGACAAGTAACAAGTGCTCAAACATATTTGTTTTCCTCCCAAAGAACGCGATACTGGGCATTGCACCTAAACACGAGCACAGAAGCACACAAACACAGTTGTAATCTGATAAACACAATAACCAGTGGCGTAGTGAGGAGGGAGGGAAAGGGGGGCATCATGCCCCGGGCGCTGCTCACAAAGGGGTGCCAAATTTATATTTTTCATATAATATTATAAAGTTATTGAATGTGAAGGGGGGGGGAGAGGTGCACTAAAGAGGTCCTGTGCCCGCCCCCCCCGGGCGCTAGTTAAGCTCTCTACGCCACTGACAGTAACATATGTAATCAAGCATTTTTATTATTCACACACACACATTATAATGTACTGCGATTCCCCACCCCCCCCCACACAACATATGGCCTAACTAGCGTTGGCGATGTCCGGGGGGGGGGTGGGGGGCGGGCTCTTAAATTCCTTGCCCAATTTTTTTGCATAATCCAAAACGCCCCTAATAATACAGTAGTCTCACACTTATTTACAGAAATATTCCATATGTAAACATATAGGGACGCCATTACATTGGAAGCTATTCCCCCCCTCCCCCCAGAATCCAGTTTTTTTATTGTTTACTATTCTCAGACTTTAAAAAAAGTTGTAGACCATTTAGCAAACATGTGTTATAAAAGGGCAGTGGGGGTAGCGAGCTTAACTCGCGCCCGAGGCATAATACCTTTTTTTAGCGCCCTTTCCCATTCGAAAAACCATATAATATTATACTTAAAATATGTCAACTGGCGCTTCTTAGTGGGCAGCGCCCGGGGTATGATGCCCGCCCCCACTGTAAAAGGGGTAATGATGTTTTAACTTTGACAACGCTGGCCGTAATTTGCCAGGGTCGCTAAATGATCTTTAAATGAGAACCGCCAAAACTTGTTTTTAAAAAAAAAACAGCCCAAAACCCGCCAGATAAATAAAATTGAGAAAGTATGGTCAACATTTCCTCCGATGTATCAATGCATTAAATGCGTTATTATTTTTGTACTTAAGTAATTTAAAGCATTGGAGATGGGGGGGGGGAAACCGCATAAAACCGCCTATATTACGTCTGGGGACCCACTAAACAGCGAACTTTGCTCGCCCCTCCCCCTCCCAAGCCAAACCCGAATTGACGCCCATGCTCCTAAAATACTCATTATGCTGTGAAATACTCCTGATGCACATCAACTCCAAAAAACACTCTTCACACCAATACTCCGAAGCACTCACTAATACCATCTAATAATATGATAGCGATTTTGGGTTCTGGTTAAATCGAGAAAGTATCGAATTAATACAACAGTATTCCAGTTGAAAATATAATCATGAAAAAATCGGATCTACCCGAAACCAAAAATAACCTAGCTTATTTGGTCAAGCTTAAGGGGATATAACTCTATGCAAAGGTTTTGCAGGGTACAGCTAGTACCATATTAAAATTCATTCATACTCTTGTCTTCCAACACTTAAACTTGTAAAACGTCACTCGATGATGTAAAAAAAGAAATTTAATGAGAAATCAAAACTGTATTTCAACTATAACAAAATAAAAAAAACCATCGGTACTAATTATGAAAATAAATAAAAACACATAATTAAGTTATAAAACAAAACAATATGTTATTTCACTGTATCAATCTTGACAGTTGCTCTAAATTTCATTGGTCCGCGTTTATTAATTGTAAGTCAACAACAAGCCATACACCGCATTGGTTCAAAAGCCAGTTTTAATCATGTAAGTTAAGTTCCGGTCAGTCTTAAGTAATGATTATCCGTTTGGATATTCTTTATAATCAACTTTAAAACCCATTAGCGTCTTTATATGAACATATTTTTATTCTTTGATTTAATCTAATAGGCTTTTCTTCCCCGTAAGGATTTGCTTTTCACACTATAATTACATATCGCTAGGTCTTTTTTCTCAACATAGATATGAATATATTAAAGATACAAGCGATAGGAAAACTGATGTGGGCAAAATGTGGAGGGGAGGGGGTTAGCTGGCGGTCGTGAGGATCTGGCGGTCGTGAGGATGGTGACTGGCGAGATGAGGATGAAGCCTGGCGATATGAGGATGGTTTCTGTCGAGATGAGGATGGTGACTGGCGATATGAGGATGGTTTCTGGCGAGATGAGGATGGTGACTGGCGAGATGAAGATGGTGACTGGCGACATGAGGATGGTGACTGGCGACATGAGGATGGTGACTGGTGAGATGAGGATGGTAACTGGCGAGATGAAGATGGTAACTGGCGAGAAGAGGATGGTAACTCGCAGTCGTGAAGATGGTCAATGGCGAGGTAATGATGGTAACTGGCGAGGTGATGATGGTAACTGGCGAGGTGATGATGGTAACTGGCGAGGTGATGATGGTAACTGGCGAGGTGATGATGGTAACTGGCGAGGTGATGATGGTAACTTGCGTCCGTGAAGATGGTAACTGGCGGAGGAGAGGATGGTAACTGGCAGTCGTGAAGATGGTAACTGGCGGAGGTGAGGATGGTAAATGACGATCGTGAAGATGGTAACTTGTCCATCATGATGTTGTGGCAGCTGAAAGATAAATGGATACAACATTATTCTAAGCTCTAATATTAGCTTCTATTTAGACGGAATCACAATAAATTCAGTTTCTAGCCCGTACAACCAAAACATGGAGCGGTCAAGTCTAAAGATAGTTTCAAGACTCTGAAGAGTTGCCTAATTTTTATGTTTTTTTTTTTTTTAAATTCTGTAAATCATGTTCATATGGCGAGGAGCCAATATTTCTTTTTTTTGAAATTATAACCATCACAAATCAAACTTGTCCCAATAAGCTATCATGTCAGCGCATTGTATCAACGCTATTAAACATTGTGTTCAACTTGAATAGAAGATGGCCCATCGTGTTCATTCATTTGAGAACTCCCCCCCCCCTCAATTATCTACAATTTGGGGGGGGGGGCGACAGCAAGATGCCACAGTTGACGTTATTTACAGCCGAAATTTTCGTTAGCTGGATTAGGACCAGGCCCGGTTTAACCACTAGGCAGGACTAGGCGGCCGCCTAGGGCGGCAGCCGTGGTAGTAAAAGACGTAAAAAGAAAAATATTAAAACAATTGAAGTCCTTTAGTAATACATGGATTGAATAATATTTTAGTGCTAAGAGTTTATTAATATTGAAATTCTTAATATATTTCACTAAATAAAAGGACAAAACGTCATATTAGAAATTAAAATAATCTGGTTTTATAAAAGAAATCAGAAAACAACGCGAGTTGTCGAACGTTGTTGAATGCGTCATGCTTTCTATGACGTATTTGGCAACTCCACAAACGCAACACATCTATATTTATAAGATTGCGTCTTGCAGGCTGCTGCTGTTGTCCCACATGGTTGGGTAAAGAAAAATTCTGGCTTCTGCTCGTGATGCTAAGTACTTTTCAATAATTCTAGATTGCACACCAGATACTGGTCATGTTGAACAAATGACCATGATCATTCACTTTGTGGATGTGATTTCAAATCCAGAAAATGAAACTGCAGCACCATCATCTGTAAATGAACATTGAGTTTTGTGCCTCTAAAAGAGTCAACTGGTGCTGGCATGACTGTTACTATTCTTAAGCAGTTAGAAGAGATGTCTTTATCTATCGAAGATTTTTGCGGTCAAGGCTATGACAATGGCAGCAATTTGAAGGGAAAAGCCAATGGTGTCCAAAGAATAATTTTAGATGTCAATCCACGAGCATTGTTTGTTCCTTGCTGTGCACATACCTTGAATTTGGCTGTGAATGATGCCGCAAAATGTTGCTTAGTAGCAACAACCTTCTTTGATCTAGCGCAACGTGTTTATACATTCTTTTCTGCATCAAATCGCCGTTGGGAAGTTTTAATTCGACATGTTTCTAATCTCACTGTTAAACCACTGAGTGAAACAAGATGGGAAAGTCGAATTGATGCTTTAAAACCTTTTCGTTATCAGCTTGGTGATATCTACGATGCTCTGGCAGAAATTGCGGATGACACAAATTTAACAGGAGCATCTGGTAATACATCACGAACAGATGGCGGGTTATTGCAAAAGCCATTTTTAGTTTTAAGTTTGTCGTTTCTCTGGTTGTGTGGTATGACGTGTTGTTTGAGATCAACATGAGTAGTAAACAACTTCAAAAAAAAAAACAGAATTAGATATGCATGGCGCCATCAACCATCTTGCTGAAACAAAGAAGTTTCTCGTAAACCGCAGAAATGACACAGAGTATGAGAAAACACTGGTAGATGCAATCGTAGTCAATTTAGAGATACCAGCACTTTTCGAACCCGAACCAACCCGTATCAGAAGAAAGAAGAAACAATTTCCATATGAAGGAGATGACGACGAACCCATTAATGATCCAAAAGACAAATTCAAAGTAAACTTTTACTTCGCTGTTCTTGACACGGCCATACAATCGGTTGATGAAAGGTTCACTCTGATGCAAAATATTAGTTTGGTGTTTGGTTTCCTGTAGATGTTCATAGTTTACAAAATAAAACTAGCAAGGAAATTACGGAACATTGTTTGAATCTTGAGAAAGCTTTGCGACATGGAGACTCCAAAGATATTGACGCATTTGATCTAAGCAGTGAACTGTGAGCCGTTTCAAGACGAGTTGCAAGGAATGCATCGCCACGGGATGTACTAAACTTTACATTGAAGAATAATCTAACAGATAGTGTGCCCAACACTGTTATAGCTCTCCGAATCCTCTTGACACTTCCAATTTCTGTGGCCAGTGGTGAGCGAAGCTTCTCAAAACTCAAACTGATAAAGACATATTTGAGAACGTCCATGCTACAAGAAAGACTTGTTGGATTAGCTACTGTGCCAATCGAGCATGATATTGCTAGAGACATTGATCTGATGAAACTCGTTTCTACATTTTTTAAAGCAAAAGTGCGAACAATAAAGTTTTGAAATTTAATTATAGATTTATTTTTTTGGCCTACGATTGTAGCCTATAGCCATAAAACGCAATTATACATGACATTGTATAGATTGTAGCCTATAGCCATAAAACACAATTATACATGACATTGTAGAGATTGTAGCCTATAGCCACAAAACACAATTATACATGACATTGTATAGATTGTAGTCTATAGCCATAAAACACAATTATACATGACATTGCAGAGATTGTAGTCTATAGCCATAAAACACAATTATACATGACATTATAGAGATTGTAGCCTATAGCCATAAAACACAATTATACATGACATTGTAGAGATTGTAGCCTATAGCCATAAATCACAATTATACATGACATTGTATTGATTGTAGCCTATAGCCATAAAACACAATTACACATGACATTGTAGAGATTGTAGCCTATAGCCATAAAACACAATTACACATGACATTGTATTGATTGTAGCCTATAGCCATAAAACACAATTACACATGACATTGTAGAGATTGTAGCCTATAGCCATAAAACACAATTACACATGACATTGTAGAGATTGTAGCCTATAGCCATAAAACACAATTACACATGACATTGTATTGATTGTAGCCTATAGCCATAAAACACAATTACACATGACATTGTAGAGATTGTAGCCTATAGCCATAAAACACAATTACACATGACATTGTAGAGATTGTAGCCTATAGCCACAAAACACAATTATACATGACATTGTATAGATTCTGTTGCAACTTAAATAGTTATTGAAACAAACGACAGCATAGTTTTCCTTCGTGAAAGTTATAATATTACTTTAAATATTAGTTCTTTTAGTTGCCTTTAGTAGGGAGCGGAGTGCGACAGGTTCGCCTAGGGCGGCAAATACTCTGGCGCCGGCCCTGATTAGGACTAAACATCTCGTTAGCTGGATAATGGCTAAACGGCTCGTTAGCTGGATAATAACTAAACGTCTCTTTGGCTGGATTATAACTAAACGTCTCGTTAGCTGGATTATTACTAAACGTCTCGTTAGCTGGATTATTACTAAACGTCTCGTTGTCTGGATTATGACTAAACGTCTTGTTAGCTGGATTATGACTAAACGTCTCTTTGGCTGGATTATAACTAAACGTCTCGTTAGCTGGATTATGACTAAACGTCTCGTCGGCTGGATTATGACTAAACGTCTCGTTAGCTGGATTATGACTAAAGGTCTCGTTGGTTTGATTATGGCTTAATGTCTCGTCTGAATCTCGTGATTAAACACTACTAGCTGCAAATACACAAGAAGACATCCGTTACTACTGTTGGACTTCTCTATTGTCCTTTTTAATCGGTTTCTTAAGCTGTTGTGTGAACCTGCATGATTAACTCCCTGCATGATTAGCATTGTTGTACGTCATGAGAAATAACAATTAGTTTTAACAACAGGGTAAAAAATACTGATCACCAATCACTGTATAGTTCAGCTACAGCTTTCAAATAGTTAGTAGTCACCATTGTGGAGATTAAAACTGGCGGTAGCCAGACAGACAATCGGACTCCCGCGCATACGCCCCTGGGGGTGCAAAAGGCTTTGCATCCCTGCTTTCCTGTCTCAGCCCTTCCAGCCCCCCCCCCTTCTCCCGCGTCAGTTGTGTTGAGTGAGGTACACTTATGGGATACCACCGTTGTCAAAAAAAAATGCCCTATAGTTGAATGAAATGGGGGGGGGGGAATTATGATATTTTGTCAGAATGTGATATTCTGATGCACATCAATACATACACACAAGCACGCACCAACTTTTGACAACCAGGTTAGAGAAAATACTGTTGTTTATCTCTTTGCGAATCCCTCCTCAAATCTGCTGTCCAGTTAACGGATTGAACCCTTTCCCCCTTTTGTTCCTGACCGTTTTGTTGTCACTTCCGGTCATTTCATCTTCAAGTTGGCGATCCGATAGCTCTTGTCTACGAGCACTGATCACTTCACACCACACCCCCCCCTCTCCCCGCCTCCTTCCACAGTAATGAATGCCACGTCACCAGATTGGTGGCTAATGTAATTTGAGGTGGGAAAAAAAATTGGGCGGGAGGGGGGGGAAGGTGTCGGATTTAGTGGAATTGGGCGAAAAAGTTTGGGCTGAAAATGACGTCATTATGGAGTAAATTGGCATTGAAAGGTCATCGGGCAAACTGACCCGTCACCGACCCCCTCGAGCTGTTCTCACTAGATTGGAGATAAGGGACACACCCGAGTAAGGGGTGGTGGAGGGGGGGTACGGTGTGTGGAGGGGCGGAAAATCTGTTCTCATCAGCAGGGGCGAATTGACGGGTTCAACCCCTACCCACCCCTCCTCTCATCTGAGATGGCATAGCTCTGCCCAATGGGCATATCTTGGGAAAACGTTCAATTTGCTCTCCCGTTACAGGGGAGTGAAAATGTTTGCTAGAAATACTGTCGGGGATGGGGGTGGCGGTGTGTTTGGATGGGGAAGGGGGGGAGTAGAGAAATTACTGGGAGGGTTCATTCAGATCAATAGATCACCTCACCCCCCCCCCCACCTACACTAATTTAACTGAATTAGTCACAGCCAATGGATTGTTCATATAATACAATTTGGTTGTTGTGTTCTGTTTTTTCAATGTCACTTCATGTAGATACTGACAAATAGTTGCATAAACCTTCCTGCTTTACAGCAGTAGACAGACACTGTATCCGGCAGTGCGTCTTACAGCAAGTCAGACATTAAGACAGACAACGTATGCAATTTTCTCATTTTACATTGTGTCCAAACGAGTGCTTTACAGCAATAAACAGACACTAAGACAGACAAGGTATGCAGATTCGAACCTTAAAGTAATAAACAGACATTCTATCTAGCTTCGCACGAATATATACACATACATTGGGTTGCTATTAATATGTTGATAATACATTTTGTTTTCTATAGACATATTTAATTACAGATCATCATGTATGAAAAGAAATGTTGAAAAACATTCGTCCAAACGTGTTTATTACACATTTTTCTAGCGATCTTTGATGAACATTGAAATAAGGAAAGTCTGGCATTCAGTAAAAATGTCAACATGTAGATAAGTAATATTAAAAGTCAACATTGATAATTAACCTTCACTCGTAAGACCTACAATATTCTACAATCGTTCAAGACTTAGAAAAAGAAATGTCTATTAAAATTTGTCTAGATTTGTTTTCGCCTTTACCCCCTTTAGCAACTAATCATAGATATCTCGTTGACTATTGGTAAACCTGGACACGTGACCAGTAATTTGTTTTTCCTTGAAGATCCCAGCCAAATTTTCTCAAGTGACGACCAACCAGGCAGTTCAAATAGTATCTGCTTGAAAGACAGTCGCAGCGAAAATTGAAGTCTGGAAGTACCACCAGTTCGGGGCTGTCCTGGTAAACAATTGATTGCCTAAGTAAACAAATGATTGCACCAGTAAACAAATGATTGCCCCACTAAACCAATATTTTTGGGACAAGTTTTCATTGAATTCTGTAGCTCAGCTCTGGTTGCAGCATATTTCTCAAAGTGTTAAATACGTTAATTGTAGAGATTGATTGTCCTGTGTGTGGGTGTATCGTGTGGGTGTGAGTGTATTGTGTGTGTTTGTGTGTGTTTAAGTTAGTGTGTGTGTTTTTTTTAGTGTGAGTATGTGTGCTTGGGTCTGTTAAAATATTCAATGTGTTTGTTTGGATTCTACAAACATGTGTTTGGAATTCAATTCAAGTATAGAGGGGGAGATGTTACAAACACTGAACATGCAAGTAATGGTACGGGTACAAGTGTATAAGTACCAAAAGTACAAATACGATGCAAATAGAACGAAAAAAAAAAATTATTAAAATTTGCAAGAAGGACTATGAGCTGAAAGTACCCACAGTTCAAGTACAAGTAAAAATACCTAAGGTGCAAGTAACAGTGAAAGTACTCTAAAAATGTAATCAATGCAGCGGCGTAGCGTGGGTATCGGCCGCCAAGGGCGGAAGACGATTTCGCCGCCCTCTCATTTAGGTATTTCAATTTAATCTATACATTTTTGCCGCCCCCCCCCCCTAAAAAGTAATAAAAAGTGCCGCCCGGTGCGAACCGCACCCACCGCCCCCCCCCCTTAGGTACGCCACTGAATCAATGTACAATGCAAAACAAGTATTGCACATATCTAGTAAATATTACGTGCATGAGTGTGTGTGTGTGTGATTGTGTGTTTTTGGAAATTTTGTGTAAATGAAGGATTATTACAGTGGCGTCATAATAAGGAAGGGACGCGGCGTTGGTATATAAAGACAGGTGGTATTACTGTAATAGTGTAACCCTTCCCCTACTCAAAACGTTTCTGCGGCAGACCCGCCTGCCCCTCCCCCACCACCCGGGCAACACTCACGCATATTGTGTTTGGAATGTGTAAATTTTTTTTTTTTACGCCGCCATTGACAGCACGATAGGGTGTAATGTGCCCACCACACCAGCCACTATTGGCGGCGCTGATGAAACGTCTGCCATGACGCACAGAGCGGCGGGTTGAGTGTGCATTTATTTTTTTAAGATATATTAATTACATTTATGAGTTGTTGACTTTAAAAAAACATCTTTCCACTCATCTGAACACCTGTTTTTATTGGTCACACATAATGACAATCACACATTACTTCGTAATACTGAACTTGATTTACACATAATGACAATCACACATTACTTCGTAATACTGAACTTGATTTACACATAATGACAATCACACATTACTTCGTAATACTAAACTTGATTTACACATAATGACTATTACACATTAATTCGTAACACTGAATTTGATTTACACATATGACTATCACACATTACTTCGTAATATTGGACTGGATGGTTACGATTGTATATAATTTTATCATCATATATATATATATATATATATATATATATATATATATAAGGGGCAATACGGAGACGCAGAGCTATTCCTAACGTATTGGTGAACTAGGTGACTGTCTAGGGCCCTATGTTTCGTTGGTGAACTAGGTGACTGTCTAGGGCCCTATGTTTCGAACATCGCCCCATGGATGCATACCTTTAATAGCAATAAATAATCCCGTAAATACACAATGCAATTACATAGACCGCCTTGTCAAAAATCTTTTTCGACAAAAGTAGCACACAATCTATATATAGAAAAAACAACATCCACTAATACAGAACTAGGAAGCGTACAAATTCTCTCTCTCTCTCTCTCTTCCCCCTTCCCTTTTCAACTCTTTTTAACTTTGTAAATAAATTAAATTATAATGTAGCTCTACTTAGAAACTATCATCTGTAGCACATGCTCTTAAAAGGTAGCGAATCTCGCAAAAAAAAAAAAGAAGTAGCGCAATCAATCTGGGCAACACAGTCAGCTGAACTAGTTACAATCAAGTTGCATAAAGCAACTGGTGGAATGGGAGGTGGAGGGAAGGGGGGGGGCGACACACATCAAAAAGTAAAAGTAACGAGAAAAGCAATAAAAAAAAAATCATTTCTCACCGTTTTGCTGGAACAATGGCTGAAGTTTATTTTTAAAAAAATGCCTTGAAAATGTTCACAAAGTGGTCTATTGAACATTTAATAGAGGTTGGGAATTTAATGCGGCAAATTACCATCTGCATAAGATTTCCAACTTACTTGCTAGGCTGTGTGTGTGTGTGTGTGTGTGTGTGTACACGATTGCCAACCAATTTTTTACTGAATTATCCAGAATATGATAAAAAAAAATATCTAGATATTTTTTTGAAAAAAAACTTTAACAAATAATCAAAATTGTAACCTGCATGAAAGAAGATCGAGTTCTATGAAATACATAATTATATATATAATTTTTATATATCTTGATGGCTTAAGGTCTGAGTAAAAAATAATCAAAGTTGGCAGCCCAGTTGATGTAAGCAGTGACGTACAAGGTTATACTAATTCAAGACAAGCCAATAAGAAGAGACAACACTCGCAGTTAAGACATTGCGTGTGACAAGGTCACACCAGCTATGACACGACATCTCATGTCTGTGTAGTGTGTGTACTTGGCGAAGCTTCTGAAAAATTGCTCTATGCATGTCTGACGCAACCTAAAAACTGCTGTTCAATGGTCAAATATATGACAGTACATGTACTGCCAAGTATCTGAGTCTTTTGCTGCAACAAAACATTGCAATGCGTTATATATATATATATATATATATATATATATATATATATATATATATATATATGAATATCAATATATTAGTTTTGCTGCGATAAAATAAATATTTCAAACATAATTAATTTATAAACTTACCTGTTGTTACCGAGTAGAAAAATCGAACTTAAATAATGCAGATTTTGAAATAACATTAATTTTCATAAAGGTCTAACTTTTCATGAACTAAATTAATTATTGACACATATATTGGGGATAAGCAACAGACACAATCTAGATCGCGATATTGCATTCACTTTCGGCCGCTTAAATCACGGTCACAATTTTTAAGGTCATTTTCGGCAATCGCAAAACATATTGGAAATGGGTTTATCAAAGTACATAATATATAAATATATATATAAGATATGAGGACAATCCACACCCCCCCACCACCACACACACAGTGAATGTGAGAGAAAAACTAATAAAAAGCTCATAAAATAGGTAGAGTTCAAAGAGTTCAATCGCTAAGAAAGATGTCTACGGGAACAAATCTGTGATGTAAACAATACGGGGAACTAATCTGTGATGTAAACAATACGGGGAACTAATCTGTGATGTAAACGATACGGGGAACTAATCTGTGATGTAAACAATACGGGGAACTGATTTGTGATGTAAACAATACGGGGAACTAATCTGTGATGGAAACAATACGGGGAACTAATCCGTGATGTAAACAATACGGGGAACTAATCCGTGATATGCATGAATAAATCAATAACCTCCCCTGACACTGTAGATGTCATTATGTCACGTGAGCCAATCGTTCGTTCTATTACATTTATTTCCTATATTCTTACCGTTGAGATCGCGATGAACGAAAGTATTACCAGGGGCGAAAACATTTACACAGCGCCCTATCGACGCCCCTTCCTCTGTGCGGCCGCTACACCCACAGTACCCTTCCTACGCCACTGCCTGCACAGACTGATGTTTGCGTACGTCATCTGTACGTACGCTACACCAGTGCTTCTCAAACTTTTTGAAGTCACGGCCCCTTAGAACGCCAATCAGTATGTCGCCCCCCCCCCCCCTAATTTTTTATTTTTGGTTTAGATTTCTTAAATTTATAATTTTAAACTTCTATGTGCAAACTTTAACTTGTCAATACATGCTTTTTCAAATGTTAACAATGAAAGAGTGAAAGGATGCAGCATATAAAATAAACAAGATTCTATTTTAAACATATATTAATACTATTTACATACAATACATTAGGTTAATTATATTGTATGTGTCACATTTTTCGAAATTCCACGGCCCCCCTCCGGACAGAGTACGGCCCCCTAGGGGGCCGCGGCTCACCACTTTGAGAAGCACTGCTCGACACCATTCTCTCACTCCCACCTCTCCCCCCCCCCCTCACACACACACCTCTGAGCCAAGTCCTTCTTGGCATCCAGAAAAAAAATCTGGTATGTTTATCTAAAAGTCTATACATGTATTAGTTTGGCCTAATTAAGTCTAGTCTTGACTAATGTAATCGTATTTTTTATAAAGCGAAAACATAGTCAAGAAAAAAAAAACCCAGTTCAGTTCTATGTTTAACGCTTTAAGTAGTCAATTGTTTATTGACTTCTGTATCAAAATGTCCGCATTTATCGCTAGGAAACCGCCAGGCCAATGTATCTGCATGCTGGCCCCGTATTTCAGTGGTGGCGAACCATTTTTGGGCCGCGTGCATAAAAATTTTTCCAAAAAAAAAAACCAAAAAAAAAAAAACAATTTATTTATAGCTAAGTGCCAAAACTCCAATTAAAATTAAAGAAAGTGATACTTTAGTCGCGTGCCAACTGTGGTTCGCCACCGCTGCTGTAGGTTATGGGTTCAAATCCTGGCGAGTCAAAACGTCTCCGTCGTGCCTCCATTGCCAGTGCATTAACGAGGTGGTCGATTTGTTCTCAGGGCCCAAGGCTAAAATTTATTAGCCTACTGTTCCGTTCTGTGTTTGCATCTGTGTATTTTCCGCCAACATATTGCACACACTAGCTCAACTGTAATGTTGTTGTTTTTTTCTCCTACCTTTTAATTTTTGTTTTAAATTGAGACCCCATCCCCTCCACATTTGCAGTCACCCCTTTTGCCCCTTCCCCTACCTCTCTGTCTCTACCCCCCCCCCCCAACCTCTCAGTCTCTCTTTCTCTTACACACACACACACACACACACACACAGATACACAGTACGGCCGCTGCATTGGAAATCCAGACGGCCAGCCACAACGTCACACCAAATACATAATTGAACAGTTTCAAATTGACTTTAACATTAAAGTGTTACATCCACTTACGACAACCGACGGAACGGCATAGTCTTAGTCCGATGTGCTAGTGCCCCAGGGTTTGTATGTTTGTGTGTTTGTTTGTGTGTGTGCGTGTGTGTGTGTGTGCGTGTGTCAGTGTTTGTGTGTACGTTTTGTGATGTAGGGTCTCAAGGCTAGTGCGTAAATCAACTCTCAGTTCACTAGATGTCGATATTTACTCATGCCTGCAACTTTCATGCAGTTTTAACATTAAATCCATCAAATTAGCACTGAGTAGTGCCATTTAACTTTCCAAATAAACTATACATTTGCGCTAAGTTGAAATTTATCTTAGTAGAGCATTTGAGAAGAGTAGCACACTAGGGCTAATAGCTCTAGTACTTTGAATAAAGTTTCGTACTTATCCCTATTCATCTACATGACAGTCGAGGCGGCAACGACCATGGAAGAGGGGAGAGAGGGCACTCCCGAAAACATTTCTCGTACCTGCATGACCACTGCAAGTAAAAGGGCATAAAACCATTGGGATTAAAAGACTTTGAAGCTGTAAGGATCGCAGTGCCAGCTGGGTTCACTTTGCTACTACCACTCTCACAAAGAGCAATAAAAGTTAGTCCCTGGAAAAGACTAGATGTCTATATGTGAGTTCCCTGTAAGATTGAGGTGTCTATCTGTGAGTTCCATGTAAAGATGAGATGTCTATCTGTGAGTTCCATGTAAAGATTAGATGTCTATCTGTGAGTTCCCTGTAAAGATGAGATGTCTATCTGTGAGTTCCATGTAAAGATGAGATGTCTATCTGTGAGTTCCCTGTAAAGATGATATGTCTATCTGTGAGTTCCCTGTAAAGATGATATGTCTGTCTGTGACTTCCCTGTAAGGGTGAAATGTCCATCTGTGAGTTCCCTGTAAAGATGATATTCTATCTGTGAGTTCTCTGTAAGGTTGAGATGTCTATCTGTAAGTTCCCTGTAAAGATGATATTCTATCTTTGAGTTCCCTGTAAAGATGATATGTCTATCTGTGAGTTCCCTGTAAAGATGAGATGTCTATCTGTGAGTTCCATTAAAGATGAGATGTCTATCTGTGAGTTCCATGTAAAGATGATCTTCTATTTGTGAGTTCCCTGTACAGATTAGATGTCTATCTGTGAGTTCCCTGTAAAGATGACATGCTGATCTATAGTTTTTATAAATCACTAATTGGGCGTTATTGTGTTTGTTTTGTTTTTTTGCATTAATCTCCTTGTCCATCCACACCATAGGTGAGTGTGAAATAGATATGGAGACACCAAGAGGGATACAGGAGGGGTTACTGGATTTTGAAACCACTGTCCACAGCATACACTCTCCCACAGCGTCACCACAACAAAAGGCAGCACCGAGTCACTGATATAAATATTTCTGAATTAGGGAGCGACCGATATGCCTTTTTACCGATAGTCCGATACCGATATTTTCCCCCAGCATTTTTACCGATACCGATACCGATATTTTCTTTTTAGGGGCTGTCCATTATTTATGTCAACAAATTTTTGGCAATGTTTACCTCCCCCCTCCCCCTTGTCAACAACTTGTCAAACTTCCAGAGACCCCCCTATAAAATTACGTCAACATTTGATAACCCCCCCCCCCCAAAAAGGTTGCTTCCAAGATGTTTATGTGGCAAAATTAGTAGGAATATAGTTAGTTTAATTAAAATACTGAATGTTAAGCGAGTGTGTAACACAGAACTACAAACGCTGCTTAATTTTCCTATTTATGAAGTAATTAAATTAAAAAAGTAACATTGTTGACGTCAACTTTTCTTGACCTCCCCCCCTCCCCCTTGTCAACAATTGTCAAAAATTTTCTGACCCCCCTCCCCCCTAATTTGTTGACGTAATTAATGGTCAGCCCTAAAGCAACAACAATGCCAAACACGTGTTTTGATCGTGCTGTATGACGTATGTCAACCCATGTTCACATATTTTGTAACACTTCGCCCACGCGTGTCTTGTTAACCCCCCCCCCAACTTCCCTTTTCAAAAAAAAATACACACAGATGTTCACTAATTGTATCATTCAAGGTCATACATTAGAACTAAGAAATGCCAATCCTCTTGTTTCAAGGTCATATCTCTGACGAAATTTTTGTAGACGTGACAATCAATTTCTGTGTACGGTTTTTTTTTCCTTTTTTAGAGCATTTTCGAAAAAAAATGCTCTATTGTCCCCGTTTTGTCTGTCTGTC
>JAGDYQ010000003.1:2830467-2998583 GCA_021962125.1 Bulinus truncatus
GATCATGTGAGTGTGTGTGAGTTCGTAAGTGTGTGTGTGAGTGTGTATGCTTGAGTGTATGTGTGAGTGTATATGTGTGAGTGTGTGAGTGTGAGTGTATGTGTGAGTGTGTGTGAGTTCGTGAGTGTGAGTGAGTGTGTAAGTGTTTGTGTGCGAGTGTGTATGTGTGAGTTCGTGAGTGTGTGTGTGAGTGTGTGTGTGTGCGAGTGTGTGTGTAAGTGTAATTGTGAGCGTAATTGTGAGCGTGTGTGAGTGTGTGTGTGAGTATGAGTGTTTGTCCTTACCCTGCTATTATATCGATAACTCTCTCTCTCTCTCTCTCCAACCTTCCCCCACCTCTTCCACGCATGCCAGCCTCCCCCCCCCCACCCCTCCCAAAACGCCCTGGCGATTAGCGGTGTAATTGTTCTGATGGTCCATGATCCAATTAATCCACAGGACTGGGAGTCCATTTGCTCTTTGTTGTTACCTCCCTCAATGATTGAAGGTACGGATATTTTTTATTTTATGTAACAGTGTAAATGATGGTATGAATCTAACGATGTAATTGGTCCGTATAACGAAGATCTAAGTATGTAATGGAAGTAATTTGAACTCCATCTTCTCCAATTCTCCATCATAGATGGTTTACAGAGGTTGGTTTTTTTGTAAATAGACTATTAGTTGCGCAATGCTTATTGGTATTATACTATTATAGTAATAGTCAAGTAGATTGGAGATCGTACTAAAAGAAATAAAAACAGTTTAAAGCAGTGAATCTGAACAGTTTTGAAAGTTGTGAAAACAACCAATTTGTTGTTGTTTTCATTAAGAAGTAATGAGCTTTGAATTAATTTTAATTTAGATTTTTAAATCTCGGACTCGCCTACACTATGTCTAATTTAAAGTAATAGGTCGCAAAATATTCTGTAATCTAAAAAATTTTTTTAATAAAGCAGGAACATTTTTCGCAAAAAGTAAAAATTTTTTTTTGTGTATGTACATACATATACATTTATTTGTTCGTGGAACCTTTGATCTATCTTCAATAAAAACTGACTGACAAGCCTAACTCCAAATCAATGGCTACCAAACGTAATGGCGCCTTTCCTATAAGCCCTGTTGAACTGTAGCCCTCCCCCTCCCCCCCCATATTTGCCATATTTCAACGTCATATCATCATAAGCGAACACATTTCTCAATGTTCAATGGAACGTTTGTCTTTCTTCTGTCTAATTATTTTCTGTGTCACTGGGTTGTCATTTATGTCATGTCTATCACCAGTAATGACAGCCTGTGTCCTTCCAACTGTCATCATTCGAAATGTCAGTTATAAGGTTATTTCTTGTACGGGGTGGAAGGGGGGGGGGAATTAGCTCGATGTCGATTTATTTTCTGACTTTTAAAACCCCCCGGAGCAGCCCGTGGGTCGGGCATTTGCTGCGCGATTTGGGAAAAATTAATTGAAGCGTGGATTCTTGTATTCAGATTAGAAAGTGACGTCGAAATAATATTTGGCCAATCAACTGCTAGCAGGCGGACTAAAAAAAAAAACAAACAATCTAAATGCTCTCGTTGTATATGGTGTATGTATATGTTATATGTGAAACCTAAACTGAGCTGTTTTGAGGTAAAGACGACACTGGGCGACAGCTGTGAAAATGAGTATCACAACTGATGTGGGTGGTATCCGGAAAAAAAAATAGCACGGACAAGAAACTCACGGACAAACCCCCAGCGGACTAAACCCCCACCAGCGGACAAAACCTCCACAGACAAAACCTCCACAGACAAAACCTCCGCTGACAAAACCTCCGCAGACAAAACCTCCGCAGACAAAACCTCCACAGACAAAACCTCTGCTGACAAAACCTCCGCAGACAAAACCTCCACACACAAAACCTCCGCAGACAAAACCTCCACAGACAAAACCTCCGCAGACAAAACCTCCACAGACAAAACCTCCACAGACAAAACCTCTGCTGACAAAACCTCCACAGACAAAACCTCCACAGACAAAACCTCCGCTGACAAAACCTCCGCAGACAAAACCTCCGCAAACAAAACCTCCGCAGACAAAACCTCCGCAGACAAAACCTCCACAGACAAAACCTCTGCTGACAAAACCTCCGCAGACAAAACCTCCACAGACAAAACCTCCGCAGACAAAACCTCCACAGACAAAACCTCCGCAGACAAAACCTCCCCAGACAAAACCTCCACAGACAAAACCTCCGCAGACAAAACCTCCACAGACAAAACCTCCACAGACAAAACCTCCGCAGACAAAACCTCCGCAGACAAAACCTCCGCAGACAAAACCTCCACAGACAAAACCTCCACAGACAAAACCTCTGCTGACAAAACCTCCGCAGACAAAACCTCCACACACAAAACCTCCGCAGACAAAACCTCCACAGACAAAACCTCCACAGACAAAACCTCCACAGACAAAACCTCCACAGACAAAACCTCTGCTGACAAAACCTCCACAGACAAAACCTCCGCTGACAAAACCTCCACAGACAAAACCTCCACAGACAAAACCTCTGCTGACAAAACCTCCACAGACAAAACCTCCACAGACAAAACCTCCGCTGACAAAACCTCCGCAGACAAAACCTCCGCAAACAAAACCTCCGCAGACAAAACCTCCACAGACAAAACCTCCACAGACAAAACCTCTGCTGACAAAACCTCCGAAGACAAAACCTCCACAGACAAAACCTCCGCAGACAAAACCTCCACAGACAAAACCTCCGCAGACAAAACCTCCCCAGACAAAACCTCCACAGACAAAACCTCCGCAGACAAAACCTCCACAGACAAAACCTCCACAGACAAAACCTCCGCAGACAAAACCTCCGCAGACAAAACCTCCGCAGACAAAACCTCCACAGACAAAACCTCCACAGACAAAACCTCAGCGGCTGAGGTCTCGGTACTTATACATGATAGTCACAGATGCCTAAATATTAGTGACGTATGGATGGATATCCCCCTCCCCCCTTGGACGGGAGGGGGTGGAAGGGACCGTATCGACAGGAGACACCCTTTCCCAATGCTATGTGGGGAGGGGGGTGGTGTTGGCCGCTTAGTTAGCTATTGCCTAAGAGCGGAACGAACCAGTACTTTTGATGGCATTCAAATCTGTTGAAAATTTACTTTCATTATTGTTTACATGTTTTTTATTAAAATTTGTGACTGTGCAATTATTTCTACAAGGGCCCCCCACCCCCCACCCCTTAACTAAACTAACTTCACTTCCTGGAGTGCGGGTGGCGTCAATACTGTGCCCAGCGCGTGTTTACTTTTAGCTGATCAAATAAACAATTCGTCCGAGTCAAATCAGTCGCCGCTAACAAATGACCCCCCGGTATTGCATGTTAGAGTGCACGTGCTCCGAATAACGCGCGGAGAGATATAGGACCTACTTGCAAACAAAAATAAGTGCGTGGCTGATGTTTTTAATTAAACTAATGACTGAAACCACTCCCCTCCCGTACACACACAGACACCATCCTTAAATCTCTGAACAACAGCAATCAGCATAATCTAACCAACCTTCTACCTGGATCATACGGTAGTATAACAAAAAAAAACCCCAAAGTTTACAAATACAAAATCTCTGTATGCTAAATTATCTATGGTAGACTAAATGATTGTTTAGCAAAGTGTAATGGATTCAACCCCCCCCCCCTCCAATTAGAACCATGTTTTTTTTTCCCATACCTAATATTTTAAGTTCACCCAACTTCAAAAAAAATGTAAGTACCTGACATTTGGAGGGGGTAGGTAAAGTAAATGAGGCTGGTATCATCACAGTTTTGTCAGTCATTTGTTCCTTGGTGGTGAGCCTCGTGCGATGGTGTTGCCCGATCCTTAAGCTGTAGGCTACGGGTTTACATCCCAACGAGTTTTCGCCTTCTACCTTTGTCTCCCGTGGTGCCTACTTAGCCATTGTACACTTAGTTACGTTTGCGATACCTATAGAAACCAATGAAACCTGCTTCATTAATTTATGTGCTTGCTAGCTGCTTAATTCCTTGTGAAACAAAAGGCCTGAGCAATTCCTCTGTAGCGCACTACATTTTTCTAGGCATTTTTCAGTTTACCCCATGATAGGTGGCTACATTTTATTTACTTTTCACAGTACCTTCCCCAAGTGGTCTTTAACCGGCCAACCTACTCTGGTATTGGGGATTCCTTGTGCAGAGTCATTTTCGTAATGTCTTCAGGTGTGTTCCTGAATAAATGACCAGTTCATCTCCGTTCCCTTCTGAATAATTATGGGTCTGAGGGGGGTCTTGGTTTTCCCACTAGCCAGAGATCTTCGTTCCTTGCTTTATCTCGTCTCCTCATTTTTTTAGAATGCCCGTGAGGCAACAATTAACGAATGTCTTCATCGGCTTCAATGGTCTTCCAATGTATTCTATATTGCCCAAAACAATGGTTTCATAAGTGAGCAAGTATTATGCGAAACCTCACACAGAATGCACTAACACAGTGGTCCTCAAAGTTTGGTATGATTTTCAATGGGCCTCAAAAACTATACAGTTTTCATATTGTGTCTTCAAGCGTCAAAGCTGATAGACCCCAGTACTAACATAATCTCAAATTACTCATTGCGCTGACAAATTTCCGTTATTTCATAAAACTCTTCCTCCTGCTTGTCCAAAAAAAAAAACACCAGTTCACTGACACCTGTACCTTCCCCCACAACCCAGCCTTTCAAAAAAGTATCACAAATTCCCTCCAAATCCGCCCTAACATTCTTCGGTAGCTATGTTTTGCATTTCTAAAAAAAAAAAACGATCGCCCGTTCAATTAAGGAAACAATTTCAAATTCACCGGAAATGAGAAGTATAAAAAAAAAATCAATGGCCACTCACTTCTATTTGACACTTCTTTATTATTAATAGTGTTTACCTTTCCCCGACCCCCCCCACCCCTCCTCCATTAACTTAGTTCCCAGAGACGTCCGTAAGCCCCCAATTCCACCCCCACCCCTGTTATTCCCCCTCTACACCATCATTTATCGAACTTTGCCTCGACAGTTTGCTTACGAGAAATGAGAAATCGAATATCAAGTTATGGCTGAACAACGAATCAACGAGGAATAATTAAGACAAGTTTTTTTTTTGTGTGTGTTTCGTTTATCTCTCTCTCTCTCTCTCTCTCTCTCTCTCTCTCTCTCTCTCTCTCTCTCTTTCACTCACTCTTTCTCTAAACAAACCTAGCAGCCGTTGGTTCGAATGCGGGACTGTCATGGCAAATGGTATTTCCAACTGCCGACTTTTGCATTGTTAAGCAGATCATACTGTCAGTACGTCCAGTACTCATTCGGCTAAGTGTGTCTAAAGCAGCCATTTTTAACACCCCCCCCCCCACTCCATTACCAAAAAAAAAAATTCATCACCGAGCCAAAAATCTGAACTTCGCACTATGTCTATCTAAAAAGAAAAGATACATTTGTTGAATGTTTATGTAAAAGTAAAGTTCCCTTAAGTCCCAAAGGGCTCATAGGGGCAGGTGAAGCGTATAATTCATCTGTTTCTATAACCCCGGCATACATAGGGATTGTATGGTTAGCACAACGCCCAGCCGCAATTTCTTCCCCAACTTAAAGTCAGGTAGCTGGGTGGACTTGGGGACTTCTCACGGAGGTTCGAACCCGGGACCATCCGGTCGACAGTCGAGCGCTCTACACCGCACAACCACCCGTACTCCGAATGTGTGTGTGTTTTAGAAATAAAATAGCAGATTTGTTCAACAACCTTGAATTTTGTCGAAGTTAGAGCTCTTTTAAGGCAATTTTTTTTAATCTACAGTCGTGCTTTGTGATCCTCCACGAGCTACTGCAAGAGATCCTTGTCATAAACTTTTGGCTGTAATAGGCTACAGTTAAAATTAACAGAAATATTGTTTCATATATTACTCGTACTTGTTACATAGCGAAATCTTTACGGGATGACTTTCTCTTTAAAAATGCTAAGTGACCTTGACCTCATTATTTCCCTTTCGCTGCCTATCCCCACTAAAGCATTTTTTTAAAACTACAAATAATTTAGAAATCTCAAAAACAAAACAAAAAAAGAAAACTTTTTCCCTGGCTGTGAGACATGTATATTTCATTATAAATCAAAGAATAATTTTTAATTTAATAACAATTACGTTGCCAAGGATATCTACACAAATAAATACACTCTTTTCCAAGATGGCCTCCACAAAAGGTGTGTTTTTTTAATCATTATCTAGTTATTTTTTTAATCTTTTTTTAACACAAGCGCAACGCTTAAAAACGTTATTTGTGGATAGGTGCTGATTTTACCTAACACTGATATCTTAGTGGGACAGGTGGTCAATCAGTGGTCATTCCGTGTTGAACGTGTGCACGTCTGCGTGACCATCTTAGGACTATGAGCAGCCATTTTCTGTCTGTTGAATCCTTCACAACTGAAGTTAAGCGCAAGTTAACATACCTTGTAGTCAAAACGATTAGTCAGTGACTAATTAGCGTTGTAGACTATCAGTATAAAAAAATGTTGAAAGGTCATGAATGAGAGAGAGTTTACAGCACATAAACACAAATAAACACACATAAACACACATAAACCTTTTTATATTCTTACTTAGCCACACACACAAACACTGATGCAGACACAATCGATGACACATTGGTGTACATATAAACGCATTCGAGCACAAATGACAGGTTTACATATAAACACGCACTCAAACACAAATGACAGGTGTACATATAAACACGCATTCAAACACAAATGACAGGTGCACATATAAAACACGTATTCAAACACAAATGACAGGTGCACATATAAACACGCACTCAAACACAAATGACAGGTGCACATATAAAACACGCATTCAAACACAAATGACAGGTGTACATATAAACACGCATTCAAACACAAATGACAGGTGCACATATAAACACGCACACAAGCACAAATGACAGGTGCACATATAAACACGCACTCAAACACAAATGACAGTGCACATATAAAACACATTCAAACACAAATGACAGGTGCACATATAAAACACGCATTTAAACACAAATGACAGGTGCACATATAAACACGCACTCAAACACAAATGACAGGTGCACATATAAACACGCACTCAAACACAAATGACAGGTGCACATATAAAACACACATTCAAACACAAATGACAGGTGCACATATAAACACGCACTCAAACTCAAACCTAAATGACAGGTCTTCATCGGCTTCAATGGTCTTCCAATGTATTCTATATTGCCCAAAACAATGGTTTCATAAGTGAACAAGTATTATGCGAAACCTCACACAGAATGCACTAACACAGTGGTCCTCAAAGTTTGGTATGATTTTCAATGGGCCTCAAAAACTATACAGTTTTCATATTGTGTCTTCAAGCGTCAAAGCTGATAGACCCACAGTACTAACATAATCTCATATAAAACACGCATTCAAACACAAATGACAGGTGCACATATAAACACGCACTCAAACACAAATGACAGGTGCACATATAAACACGCATTTAAACACAAATGAAAGGTGCACATATAAACACGCATTCAAACACAAATGACAGGTGCACATATAAACACGCACTCAAACACAAATGACAGGTGCACATATAAACACGCATTTAAACACAAATGACAGGTGCACATATAAACACGCACTCAAACACAAATGACAGGTGCACATATAAAACACACATTCAAACACAAATGACAGGTGCACATATAAATACGCACTCAAACACAAATGACAGGTGCCCATATAAACACGCATTCAAACACAAACACTCACCACACCGACAAACACAATCATTGGACTACGCCTGAATCAGAGACTTTTAAATATTCTTATTTTTTTTTCTTTGGAAACGTAGGCAGGGAGTTCTAGAGACATTTAGGATACAAGCGTGCATCAAATTTGAGGCCCTTTGACTTTTTGAAAGCGGGGGGGAGGACATAATTAGAGGACTTATTGCCGTTCTCTGTTTATAGGCTTACGCATGCACAGTGACTATTATTATACCAATCTGGGGGACAGGTTGACGAGCGTTCAACTGTCGAACTCGGGGCCCGGGATCGATAGGCATTGAGGGGCCTCGGGATTTTTTCAGATCATGTTGAAAGTTTGCTCTCTGTCTCTCGTGGTGGGGTTGAAAGTAGGGCGCCACTAAAAGAAAAAAACTGTCCCGTTTGTAGTTTGAAGGATTTAGGAGATGAACATATCATCCTTCACAGATCTATTTATCTATCTATCTATCTATCTATCTATCTATCTATCTATCTATCTATCTATCTATCTATCTATTTGAAGACAACAATTGCTATTGTGGAAACAGGCAATTTCGTTGGGGAGGGGGGAGGGGGTAGATGGGAATAACTATGACAGAAACCACACGCAACCTCACTACAGACACAACAATGCGAGAGAGAGGGAGAGAGAGAGAGAGAGAGAGACAGAGAGAGACGGAGAAATATTAAAAACAAAACAATGTATAGAAACCGCGAAGATAAAAAATTGTTGAAAGCTGAAATGTTGACATAAACTATTTCTACAATATACAGTGTGTACGCTGGGTCAGTGTGTGTACGGTGAGTCAGTGTGTGTAAATACACTGGAGCGCTTCCTTTTGTCATACGTTTTACTGTAAACACGCTAATATTCTGCGATCGGCTGGCCAGTTGTTATGCTTCCCCCCCCCACCCCAGCTTAAATGCCAGTTGAGACGTGTTGTTTTGTATATTGTAAAATATATCGCATTGTAAGTGCAATATATCTATTTACACTGAAACGTGTATTTGTATTCATGGGCCTTCTTAAAAACACTATGTGCACCTTACACCTTCCCACTTCCCCCCCCCCCCTTCGTTTTGTCTGGACCCCTCAGCTTTTTTGCTCTACTTAGTAACATTTATTTCCTGCCCCCCCCCCCCTGCTATTGCCCTTGCCTCTGCTGTAGTATTTTCACGCTACGGGGCTGCAGTGACGTCGCTAACAACATAATAGGGGTCCCTGCAAGAGATTTGAGTGGGGCGTCAAAAAAGATTAAATCACCATGTCGGAGGGCCCCCCCTCATTAAAAAAAAGCCCGCCCCCCATATATTGACGCCAGTGTCAGTTAGAATGTATAGTTTATACCCTCGCAAACCAATTCGCTAAAAACAGCCATGTATATGTTTTTTTTTTTTAAATGAAGAACATTAATAAACAATGTACGCACCGGATTGTTCCCCATGATAGCAGTAAAGACATGTAGAATTAACACCATGGAGCTGACACTGTGTCATCATAACGTATCATCGCCGGTAAATCGGTGTGTGAGTGTGTGTGTGTGTGTGTGGTGGGGGGGTGAAGGCTGTGATGTTCCCTGCACAACAAAAAGTATATCCTGCTTATCGACACCAACTCCTCCCATCACTGAAAACGAAAGGAAGTGGGCGGAGGGGGGAGAACGGAGGGGGATATAACTCTGTTGAACATTGACTGTTGATTCTTTTTTTTTTTTCTTTTTTAAATAATTCTCGCCACATCGCTGGCTTCTGATCTGGACAAAGGTGTGACCACGTGACGTGGTCCATGTCATCGACACTGGGAACAATAGGTTGCAGGGCGTGGTGTGTGAGAGGAAGAAAAAAAAATATAAAACGAAGCTATGTGCAGAAAGAAAGTAGAGAATATTATCTTTTAATAAAAAAAAAAAATGTTTAAAAATTGTTGACATTTGAAGAACTATCATTGGCCCTCAATTATTTTTTTCTTTCATTTCACACGGTGGTGAATGGTTGGTCAAAGACACACACTCCTATATACTGTTGTAGATACAGTCCTAATCCGATGTTTTCTTCTTACACAATCATGCATCCTCCTTCCCCCCTCCCCCCAACACTTTTTTCCGTGGGGGGGGGGGGGGGGGGGCGGAAAAAACATTGCCGATCAGCAGTACATACACACTCTGCTGGGTCTGGCCATTCTGGGCAAGTGCTAAAACTTTTATTCTCCCATGCCGTCAGATGTAGCGGGAAAACTCACATCGCCGCTCTGTAGGAGTGGTAGACATGCATCAGTGCAGTCAGTAAAGCTGGTGTGGCAGGCACAACACACCCTGTCATGTTAGCAGTGGCGACGCAAAAAAAAAAAGAAGAAGAAAAAAAATCTTTAATAATTATAAAAAAATAAAATAAAATAATGTATCTTTAGGACAGTATTAGCTATTTCAAGTTATTTCGAGAAATTGCTCACGTGTGTGTTGCTGAGCAGATCATGTGACGTGCATTATGTTAAAGACCTCCCCTCCTCCCTCTCTCCCCTCCCACACACACACACACCTCCAGGCTTAAAATAAAACCTCAAACAAAAAACAAACAACGAATATTCAAAAGAATTTTAAAAAAATAAGAAAATAACGGTTTTCGCTGAGTGACAGACAGACAGACAGATAGACAGATTGTTTGGATAAACGCCCCGATAAATAGATATCACCTCCATCAAGAATCTATTCCCGAACATTTACACTATTGTGCTTTCGGATAAGGTTCCGTTAGATAATTTCAATAACCCCACATAACGACTCACCCTGAGGGGAGGTTCAGTGGCTGACATAAGGAGCGGAGGGTGGGGCGGGGCGGCTCAGCTATGCCACAGTTATGTCCCCACGGGCAACAATCGGGAATGTTCCGCTGATATATTTTTCCTTTTTTTTTAACTTCCATTCCAAAAAATGATGTTTTCCCCGGACAGTTAAATATCCTCCATAGCTGATATCATTTTTATTCAAGATAGGTTTTTATACATGCATTCACAGACAAAACAGTTAGCTTACATCAACCGTTCTCAAACAGATTTCATTATTCTACAGAGTTGATGTCGAAAGTTCTATTCGCAGACAAAACACTCAACTTGCAGCAATCGTTGTCGAAGAATTAAATTTCCTCCAAAAGTGATTGCACTTTTTAACATAATAGAGTTTATATAAACGTTAACGGCAAAAACAACAACAAAAACAACAACAACAAACACTTAGCATGCTGCAGTGGTTCTCAAACTTTGAATAGAGGTCGTCTGCTGGCCCGACGTGCCCTTTACTAGGGCAAAACCGCCGACGGAAATTTTTAGACCGCTATCTGCACCACGCCTATCGCTGGAACCAACACCCCTCCCCCCCTCTGTCACAAATTTATGGGTCATGTTATAGCATAGTCTGCGCTGCGACCGGTCCCATAGGGTCAAGGGCATGACAAATGTTTACTAACCATTCCGAGCGTAGACGCCCTGCTAATTGCTCGGGGGTTATTTCATGAAAACCTCCAACCTAGTTCGTACATTTTGCTTTAACTTTTGTAGAGGAGTCCAATGGTATTCTACAGATTTTTTTTTGTTTATAAACGGATCCACTAGCTTACAAGATGTTGCGTATGCTGAATGTGGAAAGGGATTGGGTTATAGAAAAAAGGGATCCATCAGTTAAAACGGTTTGAGATCCGCTTGCTTACAACATGATGTACACGCGACATTTGGCAAAGGGGTTGGGCTGGAGAAGGATTATGTCCTATAAGCGGTTAGGGTTAAGGTTAATATGCAGGGACATTGAGAATAGAAATGTCGAAATTCCTTTTTTTTTGTTCAGTCTATCAGAATGTTGAATAAGTAAGTGATGGGAGAGAAAAAGAGAGGTAGAGAGAAAGAGAGGGGGAGGGGAGAAGAGGACAGAGATAAACGTAGTGACTAACTTTAGTTTCGATTTAATAAAAAAAAAACTCTTGTAGTAGTTGTAGCATTGAACAAAGGCTGATATATTAAGCCTCCAATGTCTATCTATCTATATATCTATCTATCTATCTATCTATCTATATCTATCTATCTATCTATCTATCTATCTGTCTGTCTATCTATCTATCTATTATCTGCCTGTCTGTCTGTCGGTCGATCGGTCTGTCTTTATGTCTGTATGTTAATCTTTTTTTGTCTGCCTATCTTTCTTCTGTCTGTCATTTATCTTCACATATAGATGGTCTTTCTGAACATGTCTGTTGTGACGTGTAGATTTTGTGTAGAATTAACCCCCACCCCCTCCCGTGTACTAACGCCACATCCTAACGGTCATCCTACACATTCCAGGTTCACCGCTGGGTCGAGGTCCCAGCAGTTAAAATATTTTGTAGTAACGTTTGCCACGCCCCCCCCCGACCGTTGCTTGACCTGATGTTTTGACAGGATGCTAGTGACCTTAGACTTTTTATTTAGTACGGTGCTGACAGTCATATGAGTTGGACGTAGTTGAAGTTCGGTGTAGTAGTTGTAGATTGTAGTGTAGTAGTTGTAGATTGTAGCGTAGTAGTTGTAGATTGTAGTGTAGTAGTAGACGTAAAGACATAACTAGACAAGGACTTATGTTATATATTGTATATCTATTCATCGATGTTAGTAACCACTAAAGTATATGTTGTGTTGTTAGACCAAGCGTTGGCGTTGATATATTAGTATACATATATATGTTGTGGCTGTGTAAAGTATAAAGAAACATTCACAACGTTACATATCAGATACACTACGTAACATATTTGGCGAGCCTGCCCAAAGATATAGAAGTTTCTGAAAAGTTGTCGGAGCAGTTGGATATATCTACTACATAGATAGAGGAGTCACACTGACTCATAGTGAATCTACCAGAGGTCCCACCGACTCAACAACAGCTAAAGAGCAAATAGAGGAGTCACACTGACTCATAGTGAATCTACCAGAGTCCCACCGACTCAACAGCAGCTAAGAGAGCAGATAGAGGAGTCACACTGACTCATAGTGAATCTACCAGAGGTCCCACCGACTCAACAGCTCGCCAGAGTCACACCGACTCACAGAATCTAAGAGAGCAGATATAGCAACCAGAGGAGTCAGTCAGTCTGTGCTAACACCTCCTAAAACCAGATAAGTTTTACTATTTTATCTTAGTACACTATCAAATGTCTCGTTTATTTTGAATCTTTCTAAATATTTTGTTAGTATTCTCTCAAGGAGGACATCTTTGTTACTGGTGTAACAGAGTAGTAAATCGGTTCTCTGAGAGATTACATTACATTTATTTGTTAGATTATTACTGTATAGTTTTGTATATGTGGCAGTATTGTTTTATTTTTTGTTACTATCAGTTTCTCTGCCTTTTGTCTTGTGTACTTTGTATTGTATTTGTACCTGGAATTTTTTTTAGCTAAATAGTGTGTGTAGCAAATAGTTTAGAACCATAGTATTTAATTAAAGTTATATATTGAGGTAAGTCAAAGTAACGCACTTAGTTGTAGATCATAATTCATAACTGAGAATGTCATCATTCGAACACTTCGTCACATTAGGACAAACTTTAGGGGTAGAGCCAAAAAAATTAGAGAAATGGGCGCAGGATAGAGTAGATAAAGAACAGGATAGATTACGACAGGAGCGAAGTCAGGAAATGGCTCACACCCAATTAAAGATTAAACAGTTAGAACTAGAAAAAGAATTACGAGATAGCCAGCTTAATAATCTCACCTTTCTACCTACCCCACTGTCAGCCATAGACCACAGTCTTGCCAGTAGGATAGCCCATTATAAGTTTCAGTTATTCGACGAACAGAAGACGACAATAGACAATTTCCTCAGCAAATTCGAACGAGACATGAAGGAACTCGACTTCCCCGAACCCACATGGACATACCTACTAGGTAAATCATTTACCAGCGACATTGCCCTAAAGATATGCTTAAATCAAGACAATTATCAGGTAGCTAAGGAACAGCTTCTCAGGACATACGGACAGACAGAAGCTAGTTTTAGGAAGGCCTTTCACCAGACAGCACTACACAAGGACGACGACCCCCAGACATACTTCGACAAATTGGGTACTGCCTTAGACAAATGGCTACAGTATGCCAAAGTAGAATAGACTTGTGAATAATTTAGGACGTTCTTTTTATTAGACAAGGCCATCAATTCCTGCCATTCCGAGCTGAAGGCATTCATTTTAGAAAGGGGACCTAAGACAGTAGAGACAGCAGTAGACCTGATTAGAAAGTACAAAACAGCCCACCTAGACAAACCAACAGCCCGTGCAGATAAGGACATTCCAGACATAGTTTGCTACAGTAACGACAATACGCGAAGCGACGCTAGAAGAACACGCAGCAATAGCTCTCACAGATCAGATAATACAGGTGGCAGGACAGACAGCAGACTATGCTACATATGTAATAAGAGTGGTCACTGGGCCCGAAACTGTCTTGAAAAGAATAAGGGTCTGTACTGCTCATCCTGTCACATGCACGGACACTCAACACAAACATGTTTCAAGAATCAAAGAGTTAGTGGGTCCTATAAGGATAAAAAGAAGCATAGTCATACTAGGGACAGGTCTGGCTCCAGACACTCTTATAACAACGGCAACAGGGGTAGACCTGGTTCAGAAGACCGAATACACAGGGCTATGGCCATAGTATCATGCAATAGTGGGCTAAACTACTTCCCTGGTTTTGTAGGTAGCACACCAGTTAAAGTTTTAAGAGATACAGGCTGCACAACAGTCCTCGTTAAACGGGATTTCGTACAGAAATATCAATTTACGGGAACGTACAATGAAGTAATGGCATTCGACGGCAGAGTCACTGTACACCCACAGGCGAAGATCCACATACGAACCCCTCATTATAGTGGCGAGATTTTGGCACTGGTCACGGATAACGCCCCAATAGATTTAATTCTCGGAAATGTACCTGAAGTGGTGGACCGCACAGAGGCTGGGATAAAGGAATGGACGCAACAACATAAAACAAAAGAGCAAAGCTATGTGGCAACCACTAGAGCAAAATCAATGAAAGGAGAAAGGACTACTGCCTATGGAAAGCCAACTACTGAGGCGATAGTAAATCAAGAAGAATCAATCGATCAAAATAAAGTAGCAATCAACGATAATGTCTCTTCTACGACAACAGCAAAGGTATCTGACAGGGCACATAAAACAGTGATCGCTAGTGACGACGAATCAGTAGAGATAGACGGTAAAACATTCCGTTCTGAGCAAGACGCGGACCTTTCCCTGCAGCGGTTGTTCCAAATATTACAAAACAACAGTGTAAAAAACGTGTCTAGGGATAAACTATGGGTCGACAAGAAGACTAGCGTATTGATGAGGACAACTAGTTATAAAGGTGAAATACAGGACTATGTGTCTACTGAAGGCCCACGACATACCCCTGGCAGGACATACTGGTATAAATAGAACCAAACGTAGACTACTCACAGATTGTTACTGGCCTACTATTGGGAAGGACATCAAAAATTACGTACAATCATGCGAAATATGCCAGATGATAGGCCCCAAGGGAAATTTCACCCAGGCTCCGATTCAATCCGTGGATATCATTGAAAGACCGTTCTCAAAAGTCGCAGTGGATATCATAGGACCCATGCCTGTCATGTCAAACAGAGGGCACCGCTACATACTTACAATGGTAGACGTATGTTCGCGATGGCCGGAGGCTATCCCACTAAAAAGAATAGAAGCCCAGGATGTTGCACAATCATTATACCTGATTTTCTCCAGATTTGGATTCCCACGTGAAATACTGTCGGATAGAGGCACGCAATTCACATCTAATCTATCTAAGGAATTTTTTAAGATGTTAGGAATAAGACAAAAATTTACAACCCCCTATCACCCACAGAGCAACGGCATATGCGAGAGGTTCAATAAAACCCTCAAAGAGCGTATATCTAAAGTCGCCGACCAAGAACCTAAAGACTGGGACCTAGTTATTCCAGCCATACTGTTCTCCTGCCGCGACAGCCCCAATGAGAGCACTGGCTTCTCTCCATTTCAAATAATGTTCGGAGGTAACCCCAGAGGCCCCATCACAGCAATTAAGGAATCTGTTGTCCTAGATGATGATGAGGATGTACTTGACAGTTATGAATTGGTTACTAGAACTAGGGAAAACATCGTGCGTGCCTGCGAGGCAGCCAACAGAAACCTTGTAGATAAAGGTATAGCCACTAAGGATAGGGTTAATCAGAATAGAAAACTCAGACTGCTAGAGGCAGGGGATTTGGTCATAGTGTTACTCCCGGACAGAAGTAATAAATTCTTTATTCAGTGGCTAGGACCCCACAGGGTAGTTAGAAGAATCAGTGATGTGGATTATGAAATTCAAATACTAAATAAAACAAAGGTATTTCATATCAACATGCTAAAAAGATATTACGAACGACCAATTGAAATCAAAGCCCAGGACGTCCAGACAGGACCCATCTGTTGTACAGTTTTGAGGGAAGATGATATAACGGAAGATGATGAGTTGACCATACCTACGCTCCCGACATGTAACATCCAGACATGGAAAGACATTGAATTGGTTGCTCTACCCCCACAACATAGAGTAGATATACACCAGTTATTGCAGGAATACCAAGAAATCTTTACTGATCTCCCAGGCAGAACATCTGCTATAGAACATAACATCCTCCTGACTGATACTACTCCGGTCAAACTTAGACATTACACCATCCCACTACACCATAGGGACCACCTACAATCAGAGATTAACGATCTAATTAAATTAGGGCTCGTAGAACCATCTAACTCCCCCTATGCAGCACCGGTTGTGCTAGTCAAGAAAAAGGATGGAGGTCTCCGTCTATGTGTTGACTATAGACAGTTGAATAAGGTGACATTGTTTGACCCGTTCCCCATGCCCAATCCTGAAGACATTATAAGCAGCCTGACAGGAGCTAAGATCTTCACAAAACTTGACCTATCAAGAGGTTACTGGCAGATTCCTTTGTCAGACAATGCCAAACCAGTGACGGCATTCACAACGCCTTTCGGAGTTTTTCAGTGGAACGTCATGAGTTTCGGTCTTGTCAACGCCCCCGCTACATTCAATAGAATGATGGCCAGACTCTTTAGTAGTAGAAAAGACACTATCTTCTACCTTGATAAAAAGCTTACATGATATATTCCACATCTTGAAAACTAACAATCTCACCGTTAAGCCTTCAAAAATACAAATAGGATTGGCTGAAATTTCTTTCCCAGGACATAAAATATCAAACAACTCTATTGAACCCATCGAAGAAACGGTTTCAAAAATTTTACAATTGACCCAACATAAGACAAAGAAACAAGTCCGTAGCTTACTGGGCCTGTGTAACTTTTATAGAAAATTCATTCCCCACTTCTCAGAAAAAACTGAACCTTTGTCAGAATTAACCAAAAAGGGGCAACCAATTAATGTTCAATGGTCAGCAAAATGTCAGGAATCGCATGATCAAATAAAAACAGCATTCTCAAAGGAACCCATCTTGAAACTCCCCAATATTAACAAAGAATTCGTGCTCGTCACGGATGCGTCCTCATCTTCAATCGGCGGGTCCCTTACCCAAGTCTATGATAACAAATACCACCCGGTCTTGTATGTGAGCAGAAAACTGCTCCCTGCTGAAATGAAATATGCCACAATCGAAAGGGAGGGCCTAGCCATTATATGGTGCATCACCAAACTGTCCAGGTACTTGCTAGGCGCCGAATTTACATTGCTAACCGATCATGCCCCTTTAGCATTCATTAATACAAAGAAATTAGGAAACAAAAGAATAGCCAGATGGGCTCTCCTATTGCAAGACTATAGCTTCCGTGTGAGCACAATAGCAGGCAAATATAATGTCCTGGCAGACACCTTATCACGGTGTACTTAGAGCTCCCTTTAACAAAAGAAAAAAAAAAGGGAAAACAGATATAACATATACCTAGATACTAAGGCTTAGAAAGAGTTTTGTAGATTAAATGCATGACGAAACAAGGTAAGTGATATAGGGAACTATAGGTAGTAACTGAATTAAGTAAGATCAGTTAGGGCCAGAAGGAGGCACGGTAAGTCTAGTTGTGTTGTTTGTTTGACTAAGTGCACTAAGAGTAATAAGCCCAACATTTTCCTCCCCTCTTAAAAGTAAGCAAAATTGTCCCATTCTATAAATAGAGTAGTTTTTCACAGACTGACCAAAGCCATCAAAAGTTACTGCGCCTCTCCCACCACGCCAGAGACGATTACGTCATACACAGATGCCTACCATACAGCAGAACAGTGATGAGAGTCATGAGTTATTCGTTTACCGTTGAAAACAGTGGCCAGCCAGTCCACGCCTCTTACTTGACCTCTCACCTGTTGACCACCTGCAGTCAATCGGACATTGCATAACCATCACAGATGACTACACAGTCAAGGACAGCAAGAAGAAACTATGAACTAAATTTATAATTATTTTGTCAATTTTTCATTTTGTTATTGATTTGACATGCAAACCATTAGCAATATACTTTCCCTGCTATTGCTGTTTAAAATATAATTGTTTATAATATAATTTTTCATTATATAGTTTGTTTTACGATGTAAAACTTAGAAAGAAGGGAGGTATATGTGACGTGTAGATTTTGTGTAGAATTAACCCCCACCCCCTCCCGTGTACGTGACGTGAAGATTTTGTGTAGAATTAACCCCCACCCCCTCCCGTGTACTAACGCCCCATCCTAACGGTCATCCTACACATTCCAGGTTCACCGCTGGGTCGAGGTCCCAGCAGTTAAAATATTTTGTAGTAACGTTTGCCACGCCTCCCCCCCGACCGTTGCTTGACCTGATGTTTTGACAGGATGCTAGTGACCTTAGACTTTTTATTTAGTACGGTGCTGACAGTCATATGAGTTGGACGTAGTTGAAGTTCGGTGTAGTAGTTGTAGATTGTAGTGTAGTAGTAGACGTAAAGACATAACTAGACAAGGACTTATGTTATATATTGTATATCTATTCATCGATGTTAGTAACCACTAAAGTATATGTTGTGTTGTTAGACCAAGCGTTGGCGTTGATATATTAGTATACATATATATGTTGTGGCTGTGTAAAGTATAAAGAAACATTCACAATGTTACATATCAGATACACAACGTAACATCTGTGTTCATATGATGCATTTCAAACTATCTATTGTTATACGAAAACGGAATATCATTGTTGAGGAATTTATTTTGAAAAATCTAGTTGTTCCAAAAAATGTATAAAACAGCCCAGTACTAAATGGTTCAATAGTTGTATAAAACAGCCCGATAACTATTAGTTCCATAAATGCATAACACAACCCAGCACAAAGTGGTCACATAGTTGTATAAAACAGATCAAAACCTTATAGTTCCATTAAGTTCCACAGTTGTATAAAACAGCCCAATACCAAATGGTTAACAGTTGATTTATTTAATGGCTCGCCACACGGGAAGAAAATAATCGTAATGGAAAACGTCAAGCCACCCCCTCCTCCCTCCTCCCCTTCTCCTAAAAAAGCCTCTGAGACCATCTCCAGGGGATGCTGCCTCCAACTTTGTAGAGGCGTTGTTTCTAGACCAGTGTTATGGAGACCACAGATAGATCGATACATACATGATATAATAGCATATAACTCCATTGCACACGGAATATCTAGCTCTGGTTAATCTTCCGAGTGCTCTAAAGATTAGCGAGGGATGGATTAGAAATAAAAAAAAAACAAAAACAATATATCATATGCAACAACTTTTTATTTTGTACTACGTCTTTTAGACTGCCAGTTATATCTAGTCCAGTTATCCACTGATCATTTTCACAATACGTACGTCCATTAATATGCCAACAATTAAAAGTGTAGCTATCATCAATACCTTATTTCTAAACTTTTTCTTCATTTTAACATTTAGGTCTATAATTTCAAATGTAAATAATTGTTCTTGTTTTTTTTTTTAATTCATGGTCTGTATTTCCACCTACAGTTGTCGCAATGGTCTGTATTTCCATCTACAGTTGTCGCAATGGTCTGTATTTCCACCTACAGTTGTCGCAATGGTCCGTATTTCCACCTCCAGTTGTCGCAATGGTCTGTATTTCCACCTACAGTTGTCGCAATGTTTCTTCACAAATTCTGCTACTTGGCTTAAAATAATTTCTGACTATTCTTTTTTTTTAAAGAACAGTGTGTGTCTTTTTAGTTGTGTTGATGAGCCTCCGTAGACTGTGGATCTAACTGCAAATATTGCCAGGTACTCATCTAGAAAGCTTCTTGCATACCACCTCCTTCCCCATCCAACTAAACCAACATTTCACTTGATGGTGAATTTATTTTAAAAAAAAGATAATAATTCTCTTTCCAATGCAAGCAATACATCGATGTTTGCAGTAATATTTGAACACGACCATGAATGTCATACCAGTTTTATTTGAACACGGCCATCAATATTTACACTCAAGACACAATGAGCATTGTTTTCTGTCAATGAGAGGATATTTGTTTCGGGTTTTGTTTTACTTTTGTTTTTTAAATAATGGAATATCTCTGGATTCGCTCACTTTCTCATCATTAGATTAGCAAGAGAATGCTAAATGATTTCATCCAGCTACGTTCATACAAATGGTGCTTTCCCTCCCCATCCCACATCTCTCCTCACCCCCCCCGCCGCCCCGCCCGCCCCACCCCATCCATCCCCCCTAAACTAAGATTGTTCATTGCAATGTACTTACCCCAAAACTTGGGTGGATAAAAAACCCAGCTGCCTCAAGAGACGTTCAGCTCTTGCTTGAGGAGTCAGGATTAGCCGTTAATTTCAACTGTCTGCACGCATAGTGGGGTGGGCTGTGTTGGGATGGGCATGGGGGGGGGGTGCGGAGGCGGGAGGGAGGGAGGGAGCAGTGGAAAGATGAAGCATTGCAAGGAGAGGGTGAAGTGTAGGCTGGATGGGGCGTCCACAACCCCACACACACACACACACACACACACAAAAGACGTTTGTCCGTAGGTGTTTTTTATTTGGTTGGGTTATGTGTGTGTGAGAGGAGGGGCAATTAATTTGATCAAGTGACTTAAGGCAGCCCAGCACGGTTGGTAAAGGGTTGTGAAGGGGGGAGGGGGTTGCTGTGTACAGCAGACTTGAAGGATGCTTTTTTTTGTTTTGCCTCGGGCGTATTCCCCAGGGTGGACAGCTTGCGCTTGGGTAACAGAACGATGATGGACTGGAGAAGAAAGGTGGTGTGGGCTGGAAGAACAAGTTGGTGTCATTCAGTGGGTCTGTCTCTCAGTGTGTACTTTGTGTATATGTGTTTTTTTTTTTAAATAAGTGTCGGTATGTGTTTACAGGATAATATCGGTAAAAGACAACACAGTAACATTCTGCACACACCAACACACCCTGACACACTCCAACACATAACGATATACTCTTACACACGTAGCCAATACCAACACGGTACGTATGTCTATATTTATCCATAACTAGTCGTCCCGCGTCGAAACATACGCACCTTATCAATCAATATAAACAACACGCTTGCTGTGATCCAGCCCTCCCGTCTCCACACTATAGTGTTTTTTTCGGTGTTGCGAGTTGTCGACGTATTCGGGAATTCCACAATCTATAAATAGTCCTGGGTCTTCTCGAAGTTATGTTATATATATATATATATATATATACATATATATATATATATATATATATATATATATATATATATATATATACTAGTTGCAAGTACCCGGCTTTGCCCGGGTTTAAAATAAGGTTTTCTGTTTACCTTCTGTTTTCTCCCCTACCCCTCTCTCCCTTCCTCTCTCTCTCCCTCCCTCCCCCTCTGTCCCTTTCCCCTCCCTCCCTCCCTCCCTCTCCCACCCTCTCTCCCTTCTCTCTCCGTCCCTCTCCCATCTCCCTCTCTCCCTCTCCCCCTCCTTCTCTCTTCCCGTCCATCCTCCCTCCCACCTCCTTCCCTCTCTCTCCCTCCCTGCCCCCACTTTCTCTTTATCTCTTCCTCCCATCATCTCCCTCTCTCCTTCCCTCCCCTTTCTCTCCCTCCCTAACCCCTCTCTCCCTCCTTTCTCCCTCCCTCCCCTTTCCACCTCTCTCTCTCCCTCCCCCTCTCTTCCCCCTTCCTCCCTCCCTCATTCCCTCTCTCCCCCTCCCTGCCCCCCTCACTTTTTATCTCTCTCCCTCCCTCTCTCCCTCCCTCCCTCCTCCCCCTCTCTCTTCCTCCCTACCCTCTCTCTCCCTCCTTTCACTCTCCCGCTCCCCCTGCTCCCTCTCCCCCTACTCCCTCTCCCATCCCCCTCTCTCCCCCTCCTTTCTCCCCCCTGTCCACCCCCCTCCCTCCCTCTCTCCCCCTCCAGCCCTCCCTCCTTTCCTCTCTCTCCCCCCTGCCCCCCTCTCTCTCTCTCTTTATCTCTCTCTCTTTATCTCTCTCTCCCTCCCCCCTCTCTCTCTCTATATATATATATACTTATTATTGTGGTTTCACACTTCTTCTAAAATCCTTCTTCATTCCTTTACCTTCCTCAAACTGTACACATCAGAGAGCATGAAAAAACACCAACAATTTTTTGCATCACAAAGGCACAATACAGCACCAGCGCGCAAGTTCTATTCGATCATAGGGAAATGACGTCACAGAGGAATTTTATTTATGGCGCCGTCGAGATTACTTTAATATAGTAAAATACTAAAATAAAAAAAATTAATTACAATTAAACTACCCATCGATATGAAACGAAACCTGTCCTATAACCTTCCCCATGTAATTATGTGTATGTGTAACAAATTTCACGTTATTTGTTTGTCTGGATCTTGAGTTATAAGGGAACAGACAGACAGACAGACAGACAACGAATGCGTTATTGTAGTTTTAAAAAAAGTAAAGGAAGTTATTGTTTTAATTTAATAGTATAGCGCTAAATATTTCAAAATTATGTTGGGCTAAAAATTTTTTTTACAAATTTCAAACAATAAAGAAATCCGGCTTAAATCGGCACATTTTAACCGGAACCGGAATCGGAACCGGATTTGTTAAAACTGCCGGAATCCAGCTTAAGAGGAACCGGAATCGGATTCCGGTACAGCCCTAATATATATATATATATATATATATATATATATATATATATATATATATATATACTTATGAGTGTTTTAGACATCTGTATAGTCTAGTTCAGGAGTGGGCAAACTTTATGAACCCGCGGGTCAATAAAAGCTCCCTTAGATTGTCACAAGTGTTGGACCAATAGCAGAGGGAATTAGTGTTTATATATCAGCTAATATATATTAAATATAAACCTTCTTGATGTGAGTACACTGACGGAAGTGGAGCGCTGGCCAGATCGAATTATCAAACGGGCCAAACTTGACCCCCAGGCCCGTAGCGTGCGGGGGGGGGGGCAGGGGCATACCCCCTGCTATTGCCTGACCCCTGCTGTAGAATTTTCATTAACAAATGGCTATCTTTTAAAGATATATTAATTGTGCATGCTTTCATTGGCTGCTTATTCCCAGCTTGAAAAGGAGTCGTTGAGAGTCATTGGTTAAATTAAGCGGGACGATGATTGGTTGGTAGGGTCAAGGGTCAACCACAGCCGCCTTGACCTATTCATTGTAGTAGTCCTTGGAACAACCCGTGTGACATGATTTGTTATTGAAGTAACGGTTTTGCTTATGACGCTATACATTCAGTGATCGTCTGCACAGTGATCGTCTGGTCAGTGTTTGGCAGGTCAGTGTCTGGTCTTTCCATTGCTTCGCTGGTCATCGTTTTTGGTATGGTCAGTGTTGGCTTGGCAATTGTTGTTACGATCAGTGTTGACCCGGTGATTGTTTTGGTCAGCTTTTGTTCTGTTTATAGTCGAGAAAGGCTGTATTGGGCTAGCCAGTTCACTGTTGTTCAATGAATGACTGCTCTTTTAATTTGTATGTTTTCGCTCATCACCATAACAATCTATTTGTCGTTAGGGCTTGTCTGTCTTCACTATAACAATTTGTTAGTCGTTAGGGCTTGTCTGTCTTCACTATAACAATCTAATAGTTTTCAAGGTGTGTTTGTCTTCACTATAAAATTCTTTTTGTCTTTTGGGCTTGTCTGTTTTCACTATAACAATCTAATAGTTTTTAAGACTTGTCTGTCTTCACTAATAACAATCTAATATTTGTTAAAGCTTGTCGGTCTTCACTATAACAATCTAATAGTTATTAAGACTTGTCTGTCTGCACTATAAAAATCTATTTGTCGTTAGCGCTGTACTCGCGTGTAATCGACTTTGTCTCCTTTGTCGGTCTATCTAAAAAGGTCAGTTTTAAAGACAACCGTTACCCAAACTTCCACTATACTTCCTCTCCCTCCCGTCCCATCCGCCCACACTTCTTACATAACTACTGTCCAGCTCCAAGTCAAATGGCCATGCAACCCACAAACTTTTTTTTAGGATGCCCCAGAGACCGGGAGGACGACGTTACATGGCGAAGTAAGACACAGCAGTGAAGTGGATTTCTGTAGTTGAAACTAATTGTTTCAGTGACCTATGCCGGAATTATACGTCAGTTTTTTATTTTATTTATAACAAACAACGGTTTATAATGGGTTTACAGAATTGAAGGTATACAGTCCTCAATCTTTCGACTTATCTCCCCATTGAAAACAACTTAAAGGTGGAATCTAAAACGAAATAATGTTTTTTTTTTAAAAAAAAACGCAGTGGCTACGGTAACATCAAGCGCCATTATATTAGGGTTAGCGGGAGTACTCATTTTTTTTTTCGGGTACCGGCAATTATATTAGGGTTCGGAATAGGGTTAGGGTTAGGAAAAAAAATACGAACTCCGTCTTGATGTTACCGTAGCCACTGCGTTTAAAAAAAATATAAATCGAGTATTTTTAATGCCATACTCTTTCCAACACACACTCGCTCGCTCGCATACACACACACATACACATACATACACACACACATATTCACAACCCTCTCAAACATAGTGCATTATTTTCTATATGTTGAATTATATGAGAATGAAAAACATTTAAGACAATAATTTAAATATCTCAAAATAACATGAAACGCCCAAAGGTCTTTATAAAACTCGGTTAATTATGCAATAATGCCTGAATTGAAAACCACATTTTTATTGCTCTGGTCATTTCATCTATCCATTAATGTTTGTTGGACAAATATGCACCGGTATAATATATTACTGTTGCTTTGTTCATTTATATAAGTCTATATTAGTAAGTTGAATGTGGGTGCCTTTTTTGTGTGTGTGCGGACAATGCTATAATGTGATCTGTGTAGGCCAAGTATGGATGAGGTTGTTATCTCTTCGATCCTATCAACCACTATGGAAGTATTTTGTTATGTCCATCTTTCTTCCCCACCATAGCCTTACAAAGCAATGACCATGGAGGCACCACGGGAGACACTGAGAGAACCTTCACCACGACCTGAACAAATTCACATGGTTCTCACAATATATCGGACTAGTGACCCTCAGGTCGACAGTTGAGCGCTTTACCAGACGACCATTGTGATTGAAATGGTCATCTATATAATGGACTGATTATGGGGCACTGACTGAATACCATATTGCTTTGACCATCTTCATTCTAATATCCAGCACTGTTTTATGCGAGAATTTCACATATCTAACATCAGAGTGTTAAAGTTTAGAGCCGGTACTGACGAAGGTTGAAGTGGAGGTTTGGTAGACTGTCGACCTGATAATTCTAGGGCCCCCAAACCTATTGAAGCCCCAGAGCTAACCCATAATATACAATGCAATACGACGTCTTTGCAGTTGTTGGTAGAGGTCACGGCTTTCTAAATAGGTCAAGGAGGCCGTGGAGAAGTGCCCCAGGTTTCAAAGGCTGCAACATTCTAACGCTTGATGACTTTCTGGAGACGCCCTGATATATGACCCGTCGTGCCCCCCTTTACCCATCCTACCCAACCCCTACTCCACAGTGTATATTCCAGAAACAAGTTTATATGACGTACATTTTACTTAATGAAACATCAACATGTTATTTCGCAATCTTGAAGAGAGAGAGAGAGAGAGAGAGAGAGAGAGAGAGAGAGAGAGAGACAGAGAGAGACAGAGAGAAACAGAGAAAAGAAAAACTTGCTAATGTGAGATAGCGGTTTAAATCGCAAACGTTATTAACTGAACTTTTCTTCTTTTTTTAATTTTTGCAGGTCTCTTTGATCAAAGCAGCGAACAGCCTACGACAGCGGAAATAACAGCATTGGTCTGGCGAGGGTGGGGTGAAGGGTGTGGCAGGGGGGGGGGGTGGGGAAACGACTGCAGCATGTTGAGGCAAAACTGGTTGTCTATAGCCCGCGGTTACCTGAAATTATCTCCTCTTGATGAATCCAAGTCGGCATAACTCTGATTGATTTAACTAGTGATCAGGAGTTTCTCTGCTAACCCCTTTTTGATTATCTCCCCCTTCCCCAAACGTCCCCCCCCACCCCCCCACCCCCCCGACTCCACCCTCATCACCTCTCCTTCGGCAAGGTTTCGTTGTGCTGACGCAGCGTCATCTGGACAGGGTCATTTTTTAATCTAAAAGCAGTGGGGGGGGGGGGGTCGAGTGTATGGCCTTAAGACAGATCCAGATAAAGAGCGCAGATCCAGATAAACTTCCTGGGTAATGAAAAAGTTAGCTCGGGTAATTGTCGGACAAATATTTGCCTGGACCCACGGAATTCCTCAGTGTGTTAAATTTTGTAATAATTCCCCAGTGTGTACCGTAAAGATAAGGACGTCGTCTACGATATGGGGAGGAGAGGAGAGAAGGGTGGGAGGGGGGAGAAAGTGGTTTTAATGATGAAGTTTTGGCTACCGAGCTCCGTTCAGCCATGATAAAGACTGCCAGGTGCTTGATTCAAAGGCGGCTTATTATAGCTGATTAATGAACAGAAAGAAACACTAACGATTGATATATTCAGAAATGTTCATTGGTCATTATAACTTCCTTTTTTTTTTTAGAACTTTATCACTGAGCATGCAAAAAAAAAAAACTAAAAGAAAAAAAAAACTCAAACGAGAAAAAAAAAACTCAAACGAGAAAAAAAAACTCAAATGAGAAAAAAAACTCAAACGAGAAAAAAAAACTCAAACGAAAAAAAAAAAAACTCAAACGAGAAAAAAAAACTCAAACGAAAAAAAAAAAACTCAAACGAGAAAAAAAAAGATGTATAAAAAGAGGTGATTGGGCAGAGGCGCTCCATCATCTTAGAGTTCAAGGGGGGTGCAAAACATTCGGGGGGGGGCACCGATTGTTTAGACGCGGCACTGGACAGGGCTACCAATGAATGAACTACAGACAGCTGCGCTGGATAGGGAACTATGAAGGAATAGGTTTGTTGAGTTGTCCATGCGTTCCCCTAACGACACATCGGTTAAAGGTTTGATGATGATGATGGGTACGTTCCCCTAACGACACATCGGTTAAAGGTTTGATGATGATGGGTACGTTCCCCTAACGACACATCGGTTAAAGGTTTGATGATGATGATGATGATGGGTACGTTCCCCCTCAGTTGTCTTTCGAGGCATCAGCAAGACGAGTAATCAGTTTGTAGTGCAATCGTGTTAAATAATTAATTCACAACCTATTTATCTCCCATGATATTTATACGTTTCTGAGAATCGAACTCTTGACCTTCGCCATACTGATCGGTATGCTAACCTTCTCGCCACCTTCCGTGTAGGTAGAATATAAAGTAAAAAAAAACAATTTCCTTTAGACCATTAAGGCCATCAGGGAAGATGGAATGTAGAATTCATCGGTGTCCGTAGCCACGGCGTGTAAGTGATTGTGTGGCTAGCACAACACCCAACCACCTGTAATTACCTTACTAATCGAGTGGTCATTTAAAATTGTGTGAACCTGGGGGGGGGGGGGGAATTTAACCAATTTTCACCAGGACCTGTAAAAATTCGCTTGGTTCTCACCGTGGATCGAACCCGAGAACCTCAGGTCAGCATTCGAGCGCTCTGCGTATGTCGTTCGGAAAATTAAGATATACACTGACGAGTAAAAACCCCTAACTTCTGTTTTCGGGTGGTTGTATGACGTCATTTGACGAATATTAAAAAAATGCTTATAATAAGAGCCAATCCTATCCCATCAGCAGTGAACCATTGATCATTTCCAATACAGTGACATGTTAAGTATTTATCAAAAGTTTTACAACAAGCTTTGCAGCTTAACTACATCATCAGCGGTTGTCCACCTGTGTTTCATGTACCCTCAGAGGCACAAGACAGATTATGCATGGGTACGCAGCGAAATATAAATGTTTGTTTAAAAAAAAAAAAAAAAACATTCAAAAGTTTGAAGAATGTCTCCAGTTTTTTTGCGTGATTCATCGACACAACACTTGGCAGGTATCGCATTCGAAAAGGTAAGAAGCACATTCCATTATGAAAATGTGTACATTTAGTCGCGGACTTACTTGTGAAGGCGCCCGCTGACATACTTTCGCACCTTTTGGGGGTTACAGTCACGAACAAAAAGTCGAGAGCCGCTGAGCTAGATACTGTGGAGAGTATTTCCCTTGCAGGACGATACGGAGTAATACAGACACAATAGTAGTGACTTTAGAGTGAAAGAAACAAGTACTTAATAAAAGGCTGGTCACACAGGGACAGAGCAGTTTGAGGTTAACTGGGGCTGGACAGTGGGAGCCCGGGAATGTTTCTACCCGTAGAATAGTATGACAAGGTAGCCAGATACCATGGGAATGGAGTGATTGGAAAACAGCCACAGGCTAGTTACTGGTCAGGTGGGGCAAAGAATACAATTTAAAACAATTGGTACAGAGAGCGTAGAGATTCCCCTGAGATGGACAGTCGGACGGTTAGCATAGAGCAGGCGTAATGAGTGGACAAACTGGACGTGGCGTTATTGGGTGGGTCCATCATAGTGACGGGCAGTTAGAGTAGAGCTGGCGTAGCGAGTGGACATGGCATATTTGGTCATTATAGAGACGAATATTGTAGCAGTTAGTCAGAGTATAAATTTAGTAGAGACAGACAGCAGTAGATATGGACATCATTAGACGGGGTCGATTCCCAGGATTTAGAGGTATCGATCCCCAGGATTTAAAAGGCTCGATCCCCAGGATTTAGAAGGGTCGATCCCCAGGATTTAGAGGGGTCGATCTCCAGGACTTAGAGGTATCAATCCCCAGTAGTTAGAGGGGTCGATCCACAGGATCTAGAGGTATCGATCCCCAGTAGTTAGAGGGGTCGATCCACAGGATCTAGAGGTATCGATCCCCAGGATTAAGAAGGGTCGATACTCAGGATTTAGACGGGTCGATCCCCATGGTAATTTTTTTTTGAAGTATGGAGAAATGGTACTACATATATTCTGAACGTTTTGATTTTGTCAAGATTTGATGCTGTTAAAATAAATATCTGTATTAAAGAAATCATGCATTGTACTGCCATTTCTCGTTTCTACAGTCCAAGAATGAACCGGATCCCAATACAAACTTTGTTTCATTCAGTTATTTAATATATGGATTGGTTTCAATATTTTAAAGACTGTTTTTTTTTTTACTATTTTTAAAATGTATTGTAATTTAATTGTTGCATGAATCAAATAAATGTGACTTATCGATTCCAACCATTTTTAAATCGGCAATATTCGATCTGTGAGCAACATGGGCATACACAGTTCGATCAGCGTGGACAGAATGAGTACTTATGGGTCTGATAATGTTAAAAATCACATAATGGTGTTTGTTTTATTATATTTGAAATATTCAGCCGAAAGTCGGCTGTGGAAGAACATTTGTTGCTTTTTAGAAAGTTGTCTCAGAAAAATAAATCTTAAGAGGCTGCCGGAGTAGCTTGGTGTGATCACCAATAAAAACAACAACCAAACAAATGATAGTTGTGAAACTAGAAAAAATCAGTACCTGTTAAGATAGAGCTATCATGACTCTTGAAATATTGATGAATCTATGAAAACTTTGAACTAGAAACAAACGAAATTTCAGAAGTGTCATTGGTATTTTATTTAATGGGTATTTTTTTTTTTTAAGTGGAAAGGTTTTGGGTCAATTTCTCTCATTATACAAAGTATTTTCCCGGATTTGTTCAAAGCTTGAAGAACAGATTTCACAGCAGTAGATAGACTCATAGATTTATTCGGTCTATTTTAATTAATGCTGCTGACTACATTGTCACTGTTATGGGATGCCATGGTCCATATCATTGACCGACACTGTCATAGACTGATATTTTCATTGACACAAACTGACATTTTCACGGACATAAACTGACATTTTCACTCACATAAACTGACATTTTCACTGACATAAACTGACATTTTCACTGACATAAACTGACATTTTCACTGACTTAAACTGACATTTCCACTGACGTAAACTGACATTTTCACTGACGTAAACTGAAATTCGCACTGACATAAACTGACATTTTCACTGACATAAACTGACATTTTCACTGACATAAACTGACATTTTCACGGACATAAACTGACATTTCCACTGACATAAACTAACATTTTCACTGACATAAACTGACATTTTCACTGACTTAAACTGACATTTCCACTGACGTAAACTGACATTTTCACTGACGTAAACTGAAATTCGCACTGACATAAACTGACATTTTCACTGACATAAACTGACATTTTCACTGACATAAACTGACATTTCCACTGACATAAACTGACATTTTCACGGACATAAACGGACATTTTCACTGACATAAACTGACATTTCCACTGACATAAACTGACATTTTCACTGACATAAACTGACATTTCACTGACGTAAACTGACATTTCCAGTGACGTAAACTGACATTTTCACTGACGTAAACTGAAATTCGCACTGACATAAACTGACATTTCCACTCACATAAACTGACATTTTCACTGACATAAACTGACATTTTCACTGACATAAACTGACATTTCCACTGACATAAACTGACATTTTCACTGACATAAACTGACATTTTCACTGACTTAAACTGACATTTCCACTGACGTAAACTGACATTTTCACTGACGTAAACTGAAATTCGCACTGACATAAACTGACATTTTCACTGACATAAACTGACATTTTCACTGACATAAACTGACATTTTCACGGACATAAACTGACATTTCCACTGACATAAACTGACATTTCCACTGACATAAACTGACATTTTCACTGACATAAACTGACATTTTCACTGACGTAAACTGACATTTCCACTGCTATAGACTGACATTTTCACTGCCATTGACATATACTTTCAATGTACTAAAACTGTATACAAATGTGGTCTCGATCTGCTGACATTGTTTTTCTCTCCCCCACCCCCGGGGCTGTCTGAGTGTGTGCACGTGTGTGCGAGTGTGTGTTTATGAACGAAGGCTGGGGTATCACATATAAAAAATAAAAATAATTATGGGCTATCCAACAGCTTCAATTGTGTGCGGCCGTTAACGATCCGTGTCTGACATCCGGGTAATCTCCCGCCCCCCCCCTCAAAAAAAAATAACCGGAAGAGGCCGTCACGGACCGCTGGGAAGTAAGTGACACCTACTGACGTCTGCTGTAGTTCAATCCGGTTTTTTTTTATTCAGAAGATTGGCTCATTTAACCACGTGACTAATATTCTATGTCATTGAAGAAACGTTGGGGGTGGGGGCTGGGGAAATATTTTAAACTATCGAACAAAAACTTGAGCTGCGGACAGAGGCGGGTCTGTCGATGAGAGCTCGTGGCCGGCGCCATTGGCAATGGTTTGGGAAACGCCCCCTCATCGTCAACTACATACAGATCAGTCAACTACATACAGATCAGTCAACTACACACAGATCAGTCAACTACATACAGATCAGTCAACTACATACAGATCAGTCTACTATATACAGATCAGTCAACTACATACAGATCAGTCAACTACATACAGATCAGTCAACAACATACAGATCAATCACTACATGCAGATCAGTCAACTACACACAGATCAGTCAACTACACACAGATCAGTCAACTACACACAGATCAGTCAACTACATACAGATCCGTCAACTACACACAGATCAGTCAACTACATACAGATCAGTCAACTACACACAGATCAGTCAACTACATATAGATCAGTTAACTACATACAGATCAGTCAACTACATACAGATCAGTCAACTACATACAGATCAGTAAACTACATACAGATCAGTCTACTATATACAGATCAGTCAACTACATACAGATCAGTCAACTACATACAGATCAGTCAACTACATACAGATCAATCACTACATAAGATCAGTCAACTACATACAGATCTGTCAACTACATACAGATCAGTCAACTACACACAGATCAGTCAACTACACACAGATCAGTCAACTACATACAGATCAGTCAACTACACACAGATCAGTCAACTACACACAGATCAGTCAACTACACACAGATCAGTCAACTACATACAGATCAGTCAACTACATACAGATCAGTCAACTACATACAGATCAGTCTACTAAATACAGATCAGTCAACTACACATAGATCAGTCAACTACATACAGATCAGTCAACTACACACAGATCAGTCAACTACACACAGATCAGTCAACTACATATAGATCAGTTAACTACATACAGATCAGTCAACTACATACAGATCAGTCAACTACATACAGATCAGTCTACTATATACAGATCAGTCAACTACACACAGATCAGTCTACTATATACAGATCAGTCAACTACATACAGATCAGTCAACTACAAACAGATCAGTCAACTACATACAGATCAATCACTACATAAGATCAGTCAACTACATACAGATCTTTCAACTACATACAGATCAGTCAACTACACACAGATCAGTCAACTACACACAGATCAGTCAACTACATACAGATCAGTCAACTACATACAGATCAGTCAACTACATACAGATCAGTCTACTAAATACAGATCAGTCAACTACACATAGATCAGTCAACTACATACAGATCAGTCTACTACATACAGATCAGTCAACTACACACAGATCCGTCAACTACACATAGATCAGTCAACTACATACAGATCAGTCAACTACATACAGATCAGTCAACTACATACAGATCAGTCTACTACATACAGATCAGTCAACTACACACAGATCAGTCAACTACACACAGATCAGTCAACTAGTAATACCAATACCCTGGTTTAACACGTCTAGACTTAAGCTTCAACAAACGAGTCAAAACACAGTTGAAATTATAATGTAAAAAAAAAAGATGTCCAAAGATGAGCTAAGCTGCTAACCCAATTCATTATTTTAAACCAAAACTACGATTCAACATTGAAGAGCATTGGACACAATCACACAAATCAATTTGTTTCAGTGACTTTATTAAAAACTTTGGGGCCCTTAACTCAAAATGGGGCCGCTTTATTCAACAATTTCCACTGTCGTTGGGGGCCCTCCTAATTTCCCGGGGGCGCACCACACCACCCCCCAGACAATGACGTCATTGAAACGTTTGTGTGTCCGTTAATAACACATTCACATTATTTGAATTTATGTTCCGAAATGTCGCAGATGTGCCAGTAAATGTCAGTTACAAGAGTGATAACACGATGGCCTTCGGATGTAGATATGAATTTAATATCTCACTGGAACGATGACAGGACAATGTCATAAATACAATGGCGTTTTTTTTTTTTGGGTTTTTTGTTTTTAAATTCCCAGCATGCACTTGTCCAGGGAGGCTTATGTCTAAGGCCTAGTGTTACAATTTATGTCTATTGCCAAGTGTCACAATTTATGTCTAGGGCCAAGTGTCACAATTTATTTCTAGGGCCAAGTTTTACAATTTATGTCTAGGGCCAAGTGTCACAATTTATGTCCAGGGCCAAGTGCCACAATTTTTTTTGTCTAGGGCCAAGTGTCACAATTTATGTCTAAGGCCAAGTGTCACAATTTATGTCTAGGGCCAAGTGTCACAATTTATGTCTAAGGCCAAGTGTCACAATTTATGTCTAGGGCCAAGTGTCACAATTTATGTCTAGGGCCAAGTGTCACAATTTATGTCTAGGGCCAAGTGCCACAATTTATGCCTAAGGCCAAGTGTCACAATTTATGCCTAAGGCCAAGTGCCACAATTTAATGTCTAGGGCCAAGTGTCACAATTTATTAATATGGCCAAGTGTCACAATTTATTAATATGCCAAGTGTCACAATTTATGTCTAGAGCCAAGTATCACAATTTATGCCTAAGGCCAAGTGTCACAATTTATGTCTAAGGCTGATATACAGACACGCATGAAGCCTCTACTTTTCATTCAAGATTTGACAACGGAAACAAACAGAAATAGATATATTCAAAGGGAGTGCACTGATGAGTAGGGGTTTGGAAACCAGAGCGTTAATTTTATTCCGGAATGGTCCTTCTTCGTGGGGGGGGGGGGGGGGGTAGGGAACTGATTCACGTTGCAAGCAGCCTTGACCAACATGCCACAAACTGTGATGTGTAGTAACATTATATCGTATCGTCATTTATATTTAATAATGTTAGTTTTATGCGCCTTCCCACCGCGGCATCGTCGTGTTTGTTGGCATTCCAAGATTGAAGCGATATCAACATATAGAAAACTAATAATCCCATTTGCGGATCGATATATAATACGTTTTTACTGGTAATGGATTTTAGATTTAATAAAACTAGACAGGGCTCTAAAAATTTTGCCTGGAGATTGAGCTATTGTTTTAATAATTACCCTTTGTGTATTCGGTCTTCCGATTCTATTGGTTTTATCTTTGTTTTGTTTTTATTGTTAGTATTCGTTTATTGTTGTACATGTGTCCAGCATTGTCATGGCGGATCTATATGAAGTGAATAAATAAAGTTGACCACAACAAGAAATAATGAAAAATATAAATATAAACCATTGGGTGGTTGGGGGGAGGAAGGGGTTATATACACTACATAGAGGGACGGGCTGAAGTTGAGAAGTGTAGCCAGATGGTTTTTAACGAAAACCACAAAAAACTCTTTAAGAAACCCACCAAATGATCACTAAATTTATAAAAGAAGTTTAAAAATCCACCAACTCCCGCCAATCCCTGAAAAAAACACCGCCCAAAGCTGGCTGGAAAATAGCCAAATCTGGCAACATTCAAGTCGAGGCCGCAGATCATCCCGAAAACTAATGACTAAATCTGCCCAACAGTCGATGAGATATCTCCACTAGGACGCTGGGGGTTAAAGGAGCAAGACAGAGGAAAGACGTGAAGCTTAGCTCAGTATTACCGCTGTTCTGGCTAAAGCTGGGGGGACAGGAAGATTCACTGTGTAGAATGTAACGATTCCCCATGCAGTAAATTAAGTTGTAGCGAAACACCAGAAGCTGTAATATCAACATATTAGAACTTTTTTATAATAATTATTTTAATTTTGTTGACAGCACTGTCCCTGTTAGAATGAGAGGATCATCTCTTAGATCGTATACACCGCTAAATGGACGGTATTTGCAGCATCCTTCTTTCATCCCCACCGTAGCCGATAATAGTGCAATTATCATGGAGGCGCCACTACGGGATTCGAACCCGTTACAGCACACAGGCTGACCTGCGTGAAGATCCGGCTCGCTACCAAAGCGCCACCCATTCGTCATTATTTTTTAAACAGTTTCGTTCATGCAGGACCTAATTTTTAAAAACATTATCAACAAACATACAAATAAACAGAGCCGTAGCTAGGGTAGGGGGAAAGGGGGGTTCGAATTCGAAAGTCCCCCCGGGCCCCAGCTTGAGGGGGGCCCCCACATTTTTTACATTAAATATTAAGTAATTTTAACTCATGTCATGATGTCGATTCTCAAAATGCAGGGGCCCCCAAAACAGGCCAAGCCCCCCCCCCAGGCACCCAAATCCATAGGTTTCGCACTGCAAATAAATAACCAAAACAATGAATGTTCATGAAAATTGTATTGTTACTTTTTTTTTTAAAAACAGGTACCAATAGATTTTTATGTCTAATTATTTATTGTCAAGAGAAAATAAAATAAAGTTCTTATAGCACTACAAATTAATAGGGGCAAATTCGTCTGTTTCTGTAGCTGTACTCGGGTACACATTGAAAGCTGGGTTGGACCCAGGGGGGAATTTTAAACCAACTAAATTCCCTTGTTTCTCACCGGGGATCGAACTCGGGAACCACAGGTCAACAGTTGAGCACTCCACGCTGCTCCGTCATCCATCCACTCAGCTATTTATTATACTTTGACGTATATTTACCATTATTCCATTCACCAGATTCGTTCTTAGGTCTTTTGTTGGCCCGGGGGGGGGATGGGGGCTGGCGTGATGGGGCATTCATAGCATGAGGGGGGGCATATGGCCCTCTTAATCATAGACACACCCCTCCGAACCAATTATGTCGCTGCCATCTTTTTTTTTTAAACTAAACAACAACCTTGCGATTGGAGACATGAGATAATCCAACATGATGGTCAGCACCAATTGGTCACCCACACTCGTCAAAACTACCCACAGGCGGTGACGACCGGGGGGAGGGGGGTTGGGGGTGAGGGGTAGAGAGATGGGGCGGGAATGGGGAGGTTCACCGTGCAATCGATGAGACGCCATTCGATATTCCGTGACGTCCCCAACCCCTCCCCCCCCATCCTCTTCCCTCCCTAGTAACAGAACACCCTCCTGTCTTCCGGGCAACACGTCCCATCATTTTGATTCAAGGTTCAAATTTTTTTTTTCAATTCCAAAACTTTAGATGATTCCGAAAAAAAAAATTGTGAACGAGAAAAAACAAAAACAAAACATGAATGGGAATGACTTCTAACTGGTCCCTTTTGTGAGAACCGTTGATAGATTATTATTTGTGTAAGTGTGTGCGCAGAACTAATAATCAGGTTGAAAATTGGCGTTATCGAAGCTTGACTTCCTGTGGTGCGCACTACGAAAAAATTGGGCTAATATGACCAAAAGTATTGTTCGGTTGTGGTTTCATATTACACGACAAAAAGCGTGACGGGAGGGTCTGAAAAGTTGGCCAGGAATGGACAATGGTGGGATACAGGTTATGCCAGACTGCACGTCCCGTCGCGCAGGGAGAACGATTGGATATCGATATTTTAAAAGGGGATTATTTAAAAACCGGTTTTATATTTCAAGTTGGAGCTATTTAAAAAAAATAGTAATACTAAATTAATTTTTTTTTAGCTTAATCCATTTTTTGAAAAAATAAATGTTTTTAAATATCTTTTATAGCTACATTGTATTACATTCATTTAAAAAAAAATTCTTTATCAACCAAATATAAATTCGATATCTGGGCTGCACAGCTAGAGTTATATAAGTAGGGAAACTTCATGCCGGATTGGTATTTCCTATCCAGCATATTAAGTATGGACATGTGTTACAAATAGAAGCTCATAATCACTTGTATTCATAACTAACTGTACCCTGCTAAAGCTTTGCAAATAGTTATATTCCCTTAGGTTTGATCAGTAGGCTAGGTTATTTTTGGTTTCGGACATATCCGATTTTTTCATGTTTTTTTTTTTTAATTAACTATTGTTTACGATTGACGATTTTAAACTGGAATACTGCTGTATTCATTCTTTACTTTCGATTTAACGCGGGACCCAAACCGCTATTATTTATATAGATACTCACACTGTTGCCTTCCTAGGAACGGTCCACGTGTTAAAGAGGGCCCTGCACACACACACACACACACACACACACGCACACCCACAAACCTCCATCAAGATGAACTTGATCGTCCCTTGAGGTCAGTGGCATGTACCAGACTATATTTTGTTTATCAAAAGAAAGAACAGATTTAATAACATTTATGATGATGATAAAAATAATAATAACAACAGTTCGGGTGATCCCTTATTATTATTATTATTCATGACTGCGATGAAATCATTTTAATTAACGTTTTACGAATCGGTTTTATTTTGGTGACTGATAATTAAATCACGGCATTATTTTTTCTTAATATCTGCTAGTGAGCCGGGTTTTGAGAAGACTAGAACCGGCCCAGTTTTCAAAATTTAGTATTGCCGGTTGCTATGGCTTTGTTTTTCTTACATTTAAAAGAATTACCTTAGCATTTATTAAAGCCTGTTCAATACATCCAAGTGAGTTTACCAAAGTCTCTCTGTCGGTAATGCAGCCAGGATATGTTTTCCCCCCTGCCCTACAATCTTTACCAAATGGGGCCCCCTATGATCACACACACCCAACTACTGCACAGTCATTGATAGCATATTGTTGTTACCAAAAGGAGTCCCCATAATGGCATGGGCCCCTGACAATTGATTTGGTTGGCCCCGGCCCCCTCCGTTTTTTTGGCGATGGCCCTGGTGGCTGTGAGGTAGTGAGCCGCTTTCATCGTTACAACCCATTTTCATCGTGTTACTTTCTTGGCTATCTCATGCAACGGCAATGGTTAGTGGGGGCCGCGAGAGATCTTAAAAGAACCGTCTTGGCCTTATTATGGGACCCCCCCCCCCCAGTAAAATAATTCTACTCAAAGTCCTCATGATAATCCCTCTAAGGAAATGATTTTTAAATAATAAATCAGTATTGGGGCCCCCTTAGTCACATGGCCCTCTCTATACAAGTGCCTTGAGACGGCCCTGCTTCCAGAAAGAGTTATAGTAAAATGGTGTTATTGAAATCTAGTTGTTGAATAGTATAGCCATTGGCTATTGATGATTAAGCAATTTAAATAATGTTCAATGAAATGAACTTTTTAAAAACCATTTTTAGAACAAGTATAAATCAATCTACTGTATCAACTTCCCCTGTTTTCCACTCATAAACCTTAAAGAATAACACAAACGAACCTTCAAGAATAATACGCGTCTAGTTCATAACAAAAGCATGCTGCGCCATTTTAAGTAATTTTTTTTTTATTTTGCTTTGTTTTCTGCTAGACCAGCGATCAATAAAAAATGACCAATCGGAATAAGCGAATGTAGACTAAGCCGCAAAGGGGGGGGATCTTGTTCTTGCCACACAAGTTGCCGAAAAATTCCCGAGAAAGCTATCTGAAACCTGCCAACTTCATTGATGAATTATTTTTTTAAAGTGTATCATTTAGTCGCTTTACCTTTAAAATTATTTTTTTTATTTTAATTTGGATGAACATACACGATAATCTCTTGATTATTTTGCACAATTGAAACTAAACGGCATTTGCGATAACCGAAAAAAAAATCGGGAAAATCTTTTGCACTTTTTTTTTTAAATTTCATTTATCTTGCTCGTTTAATACTTTTATATGGAAATATTCTGTTCGCATGTTCAGTATCTGTTCAAAGTTCTAATTGTTGTTCTAGTTTTTTTGTTTATTTCCAAACCTGTAAGTCTTGTTTGCGTGCATCTTTAATTAACCCGGTTTTCTGTTTTAGAATACATCGAATGGATCAACACTCCTTCCCAAACACCCCCCCCCCCCTACTTTCCTGATTTTGTATCAGGTACCCATTCGAAGCCGGGTGGACTAGGGGGTACTAGGTGAACTAGCTGGATGCGGCGGGCAAAGGGAGGGGTGAAATAGGTACACTAGGGGGGGACTACGTGGACTAGGGGGGCAGTCGACTAGGGTATGGACTAGGTGGACCAGGACCAGGAGGACTTGTGGACTAGTGGACGATGAGGACTTGTGGACTACTGGACGATGAAGACTTGTGGACTAGTGGACGATGAAGACTTGTGGACTAGTGGACGATGAAGACTTGTGGACTAGTGGTTGATGAGGACTAGTGGTCTAAGTGACCTTTGCAGACTAGGTGGACAAGGGGAACTACAGCGGGCTCTGATACATCATGAGTCATCGTAGATGAAACCCCGACCCCTCTCAGGTATGCATTCGAGGATTCTACACCATAAGGCTGTTTGTCTACCTGTGTGAAAGGAGGGGAGTATTGAATCAACTGTGTTGTCAGTTTTGTTTGAAATACGTCATCAAAGTGAACTCAATCGTGAAAACATTGACCAATCAAACATAGATTTTATTTGGAAAAAAAATTAAAAAAATAATGAACTTTTTTTGTTATACATTTGTTGAAAAGTTCATCGCTTGAAAGCATCATAGTCTATTGTGTCACCGGTATATTTTGTGCAGTTTTCAGACACGTTTAATTAGATTGTGGTATTACAAGTTTCAACTGAGCTGCAGATGTAATAATAAAATGTTGACTGAGAACTACTCTATGAAAACTGTTTTCATTCAATTCTTTTTAGCTTAAAAAAAAACACTGCGGCATTAACTCTTTAATTTGATTTTAAAGCCGCGAATTTTGTTTCAACACCACCCTATTAATTTTTCTATTAAATTCAAATTTTGCGTCACTGACTTGCAAAGTATTGAAGACAATTTCAATTTTCGGTTTAAAAAATAAATAATAAAAATAAAATGTTCTTTTTTTATTTTTTTTCACTGAACTGATAAAAAAAAAACATAAAAAATTCCTTTAGGTTTTTTGAAACCCAGACCGGATCTATATGCTCTGTCCTCTCGCCGTGCAAGTGGGACAAAGCGAGGTAACCCACACTTCGCTCACGGCACTTGCTGGGGTTTTTTTTTTTTCTATTTCGTGTGTATTGCTCACGTCACGTGAGTGTCCCGAATGCGCGCGTGAGTGCTTTCCATTGTGGTATTCAAGGTACTCGTCCCAGGCGCGCTCAGTGTTGCGAATAGCTCGCCCCCGTTTAGGATACTTTCATCGCTTAATCAAAGTTCTCTTTCCATTTATAGAAAGGAAAAAAAAAAGTCGTTTGAATCTTGTTTCGTTTCGTTTTTATTCCTCTGGTTGTTGATGTTTTTATTGTAGTGTAAGTAAATTTGCAGGAAAATTTCCTAATTTTTAAAGAAAAAAAGAACCTGTTTCAGTTCTAAACGTAACAAACTTCAAATGTGTTTAAAACAGAACCTAACTTGAAAAGATTTATTCTGACTTATGTTTTATTGGAGATAGTGGAATCTATTCATCTGGAACAATTCCAATAAACTTTGGTCTATTGCTTACACGGGTAAGTAATGTTTATATGTATTTATGTATATATATATATATATATATATTTATATATACAAATAATTTTTATTATTTTAGAGAATTATGTGCAATTATTTACAAAAATTGTGACACTTATTATTGTACGAATGTTTAATCATGTAGACGTACGTACACTGATAATGTTTGAGTGAGAGAACTTGTTTACTCACACGTGTGTGTGTGTGTGTGTCTGTGTGGTAGAGCAGCGGTTTTCAACCTGTGGTCCGCGGACCCCTGGGGGTCCGTGGGGAGCTTCAAAGGGGTCCGTGGGCAAGTCAAGGAAAGTATGATTTTTCTAGTATAAAGTATTGCTTGATTTGGTTGATTGGTTAGCTTTTAGCTAAACAAAAAATACAAGCTTTGTCAATGTTTCAGGCACAGACAACAATGTCTGGAATTGAAAACTTCGCTGGTATTTCCATATATTTTCGTCTGAAGTCTGAACTAGACTGCGTACTACATGTACTTGTGCAGTGAGTTTTTGAGTCCTGTCATCTTGGCTATATTTCTTACGTACTGAGCATAGATCTAAATCTAAGCCTAGATTTGCTTAGAAATAATCTTAGACAAAAGTGTTTTATATCAAATTGCTGGTATACACTGCGCTTGTTAATTTTCAATGACACACACAAATTTTTTGGTTGGGAGTAGATTTTTTGTAAATTTTAAATATGAAAATAGGCCAGAACGATAATAGGGACTTTTCGTTAACACATAGATGAAACGGTGCGAAATTCTAGCATGAACCTATTATGCTGTTCTGTGACTTGCTTATGTGACAAATACTTTTTTAAAATGTTGGTAAACAATTCAAAATATTTGATGAGATTGATTTATTTTATTATAGTCGTCGATCAAACTTTAAAATGTGAAATATTTATTACAGATAGTTACCTTATTTAACCCTCTCTACTCTGAAACTTTGTCTTATTTTTTTCCCCTGTGAGATCTGAGTCAACGGAACTAAACTGTTGGTGGTCATGTGTTTATCAATATTTGTATTAGTAAATTGTCCAAGGCTGTATGTAGGCCTACTGTATTGCACCAATCTGTACTGCCATATGTAATGTATTACACCAACCCGTAGTGCCGTATGTAATATATTATTAATGAACAAAATGAGCCCTGGTAATGTGCTGGGAATTGAACCCATGGTCAGCGGGACGCACGAGCACTTCGTTACTAACACATACCTCGACCTACCCCCCCCCCCGGTGTGGGTCACTACTATGTACTAATGTCCACTCCCCACCGACCGCTCCCACTAAATTTCCGAAGGCTGCATAAGTTAAGAAAATATAAGTGCGCTACCTTTATTGGAAACTAATTTTTTTTTTTTGCGTACCTGTGTAGTATATAGTTAGGACTGTCAAGCTAAACATTTCTGCCCTCTGTTGTAATGTGGGTGCGCTACGCTCGGAAAGCTTTAAGTGCGCGAACACGCGCACAGGTTAGAGGAAACGGGGAACATTGCGCTCCACTCTTCACTACAAGTATTTCACTTGGGATTCCATAACATAAATCGATTTAAATTGTTTCGTTTCCCCACGTTTTCAGTTGATTTAGACTTTTTAAATAAAATTTATGAAAAAAAAATGAAAAAAAAAATATCCGCCCACATTTTAAATTGCGTCATCATATTCAAAATTTATGAGACTAGAAGGTGATAGGTTGGTGGGGGGGTGGGGGTCGAGGGGTCGGATTTAGAGTTGGCCTAAAATAACGGGGAGTGGGGGGTGGAGTGAAGGGGGTGTGAGTAGAGACAGAATGCATGTGGGCGTCATGCTGTATCAGTGTTTCCATAAGAGACAGGACCGTATTCCATAACCTGACACACACAGGAAACAAAATACGTGAGATATTTCAGCAAAGAGACACACACTCACACACACACACACACACAAGCATACACACACTCACACACACACACACACATGTTCGAAGAATGTTTCCCCGCGGCTGACCACTGGACAATGTTTTGTACATGAGAGATGGACCTGTGTGTGTCCAGCCAACAGCCAGGGCATTGTGGCTAGCGTCAGCAGCGTCCGTTAAACTTAATTACAGCGAAAAGGCAATATTGAGAATCACATGTTGTTGGGTGAGTGTGTGGGCTGTGGAGGTGGGCTGATGGCGCGGGGGGCGGAAAGGGGGGGGGTGTGAGGGGGGGAGGGGGGTCCATATATTGACATAATGGCCACGCACGGACAATCAAACAGCACTAAATTACGTCATGCATTTGCTGCATTTTATTCTCTCATACATTCAATCGTTTAGTGTGAGAATGCCAGTCTGGTCTGGTTTATGGAATGGATGGAGTTGAAGGGATAGGTGTGTGTGGGGGGGGGGAGGGGAAGGTAGTGAGACCCGGCGCCCCCCCCCCCCAATCCACGGTTTTAGGGGTTGTGGGGGTGAAACAGCTATCAATTTAAATAAAACAATTACAGACGGGAGTGTGTGTGTGTGCGTGTGTGTGTCTTGGCGGTGTGTATGATCCGATGGAAACCAGTTTGAAAACAAAACATACACGCACACACGCACACAAATACAACACCCACACATCCAGATACAATACTCACAGATGCTGAATTGTTTGGTTTTAAAGATGAATGTAAACAATAACAAATGGACGTTGTGTCCAGCCAATTTGTCGGACATGTGTTGAGACAATTTGTTTTTTTTTTTATCACATGTTGAGAGGTCGCTTTCGCTATCCCTCCCTCTCTCCCCCCGTGGTGTCTCCCTAATAGCTGCACACACATTTCCCACGGATTAAGAACATAGTGGGAAGGAAGAAATGTGCAAAGGAATTTAAATTTAACGCTCGATACCCAATGACTTGTTGATTTAACTGCGGGCGCCACGGACTCGCCCCATTCGCCCCAATTACGGAAGAGACCCAGGCAGGGAAACCCCATTGTACGGTTGAAGCTTTAATAATATATACGAGATATAATGACAAATAGAGATGATTTTTTTATTTGGTTTTTATTAAACAACACAAAGATCTATTTTTAAAAGATAAGAAATCTGGACAAGTAAAATAGAAAGGAGATATAACTATAGATCGGCATATGATAGTGGGGACAGATAGATTCACACTAGTCAGCTGTGCGACTTCTTTGAACACTCTAGTGAGGCGTTGAGTGGACACCACATTCAGTGGACGCTGCCCAACACATTCATGGACACTATCCACCACACGTATCTAACTAACACATAGGTACTCTAAGTACAGAAGACTCCGCCACTGGTTGGTGTATATGTACCAGAGATGAGCGGACAGCGGACGCGTCCGCTTGCGGACGCAGATCCGCAGACTTTTCCGAATCCGCGGACTGACAGCGGACGCTTCGTACGGTTAAGTTGCGGACTCGCGGACTGACGCGGATCTTCTTTAGCGTTACCATAAAAAATTTCATGTCATTTAAACAGCTAAATTTCAGCAATGCAGACGCGCGGACTGACTGCGGACCAATGTTGTAAGATTCTGCGGACGCGGACGCGGATCATTGACAGAAATCCGCGGACGGACGTGGACGCTAAATTTCAAGATCCGCACACCTCTGATATGTACCTACCCACCCCATCCACTCTCCTTAGCTAGTTAAACCACTGACAACATGCCGTTCGTTTTAAGTTTTCACCGTTGGCTTTCAGTTAATCCCGACTATATCCTTGTAATGATAGGGAATATTTCTCTTGATCCCTTATCCAAAAATCTCTTGGAACCATTACACACCTCCCATTATTATATAGCCTGTAATGTCCTTCAAGTCTACACGGATAAATACAGGCGACTGGCATCACTAGGACTCAAACCCTCAACATACACCCGACAGATTTGATTCACAACCTCAGCGCCATTTAAGTCATCTTTCCAACAAACAGGTCTGTCTCTACCCGCCGACTCACGTGATTTTTTTTCGCCCTTAAAAAAAATGAAAACAACAACATAATAAAGGGACCAGAGCACAAATGAGAGGATGGAGAGAAGGGAGTTCACTCATTCCTCAAAGGGCTTTCACTCCCCTTCTTATTGCACACTAAACCCATTAGCCGCCACTTGAATCGAGTTAGTGAATCAAAGATCTGTGAAGACCATTAACACCACACGGAGAGGCTCTCCTAGCTGAGTGATTCGCCCAGTTCGAGACAATGCAATGTCCTGTTGCTTGCAAGACAATATCATACCGTCTCCAACGCAGACGGAATAAAAAAAAAGTATCGCTTCTGAGAGATAAAACTGAAGGTGTGTTGTAATTGTTGTTCTATAAAATAACGAAATAAAGCTAGATCTATTTAATGGGAAAGATAGATAGTTATACGTAGATGTGTAAACAGATAATAAAATAAATAATGTGACACATAAATAGTGTAGATCGTCCTGTGTTATCCATTTTTAGATAATGTCACATTGAAAATTGAGTCAACCCTGCGTTAGTGTTGAATTTCTTAGCTCGTACACAATCTGATAAACACAGAGATAAACATACATTTTTAAATAGATAGATACTCAGATAAATCGGTAGATGAATTGAATTATCCATAGATATATAAACAGGTATTTATATAAAACATAATAGAATAAATAGTTAAATAGATGAATGAGTAAAGGAAGATGGGGCCCCGACTTGTGTGTGGGCCAAGAGAGCCCACATTTATACGAAAGATATGCCTGTTATTTTCCCCTTGGTAGTTTTTTTTAGGGCCACATACCAACTGTAGTCTGCTACTGTAGATATGTGAATAAACAGATACATAAATACATTGATTAATATAGATAATAAATAGATTTATTAATAAATGGAAGTAGTTGACCTAATAAAACCTTATACAGGCCGTCGGGGTCAGATGAAGAAGAGTTTACCTGTTTCTGTAACCACGGCTATTATATGGAATTAGCTGTACCCTTCAAAACCTTTGCATAGAGTTATATCCCCTTAGGTTTGATCAGTAGGCTAGGTTATTTTTTGATTTCGGGCAGATCCGATTTTTTCATGATTTTTATTACTGTTGTTTACGTTTGACGATTTTAAACTGGAATACTGTTGTATTAATTCTTTACTTTCGATTTAACGTAGAACCCATACCGCTATTTTATTATATGGAATAGTGTAGTTAGTAAAATGCCTACCCGTCTTTAATGGGACGGGTGGCCGAGTGGTGTAGATAATCGACTGTCAACCTAAGAGTCCTGGGGGAGAGGTGGAGGGGGAGTCAAGGTAATCTACTCACAACCTAAGAGTCCTGAGTTCCGTCCTACAAGTCAGTAAACACAAGGGAATTTTCCAGCTTTAATGGGTATCTAATTTAAATTATGAAGGAATTTCAAAGTCGTCCCAAGTCCGCCCGCTGTGCTAACAACACAATCCCTTCATATGTCTCTGAGTTAATTTAAGAAAATGATGATGCTAGTAGGGCGTTATTGCTAACCACACAATCCCTTCATATGCCGAGGTTATAGAAAATGATGAATTCTACACTTCATCTGCCCCGATAGCCCAGTCTTGAACTGTGGAAATTTCGGTTTCGCAGTCGGGAGCTCTACCACACTTCTACATCGTCCCAAAATAGAGATAGTGAGATAGATCAAGAGATTTACTATATGGTTAGTGTATGTGTGTGTATTTACACTGTCAACGCATAAGCCTGGTCATATATAACGCAACCAGTACAGTGTTTGAGTTGCATTCGTTATATTAACCCACTCTGACTAGCATCGCTGGGAATCAAACTCGTGTACACCACTCCGCATCATTCGGTCTCTCAACCTCAACTCCACCAAAGTCTCATATCACTGTCACTTAGCCCAGGGCCCTGCTTATGGATAAAAAAAGACTAGACAATCACCTAGGGACCCCGTATTCCAAAGGGGCCCCTTAACATATTACTACCCCCCCCTTTTAAATATTGTGCCAATAGTGTTTCCTCGCGCTGTTTTTGTCTAATGATCAAAATATATCTTTGACGTTTTTGTATAGGGACCTAAATACCTTAGACCGGCACTGATTAAACTACATCGATTGTTGGACAATTGGGTAAAACTCCCAACCAAGCCTGTAGCGTGCGGGGGGAGAACAGGGGGGCCGCCCCTCCTGCATTTTGTCTGCACCCCTATGCTTATTTGCTCTACTTAGTATTAGTATTACCTGCCCCCCCCCTGCTGTAGAATGCCTGGCCCCTGCTGTAGAATGTCTGGCCCCTGCTGTAGAATGCCTGGCCCCTGCTTAGAATTTTCACGCTATGGGGCTGCTCCCAACATAATAACTTCCTCAATACATTTTATCTGTATACAGATTAGCCGGTATATTTCTGTGTATTTATTAGTAGATACGTAAGTAGAATAGCGTGTTCATATATGTAGATTTAGGAAAAAAAATTAATAGTTTGACTTAACATATTAAAGCGAGTTTCCTACGTGGGTCAAAAAGATGGAAAAAATATTCCGAACGAAGTACTCTCGTTTATTGAATTGGCCTCAAATATCACAGAGTCAGCTAAATGACTCCATCTCCCGTGAGATCTCATGATTCAGACGGGACAAAGAAAAGAAAAATCTTTGACCAAGTTCATGACACCGAAATATGACGATTGTGTAAAACTATAGAAGTATCCCAATTTCAGATCAGAAATGGTTTATGTTATGGGACATTTTATTGAATCATATTTTATAAAAATAATAATACATACGTACAGTCTAAATAAAATAAAGCATTAAATAAATGCACAATAGAATGACCATCATATTTGACCAAATGATCCTATTTGTTTACAATTGAAAGTAAAAGAAATAAATTGCATTATCTCAGCCAACGGTTCTTAAAGTGTGTGTCACACGACCCACTTTAAGGTCGAGAGCTGATTTGATCTGGGTCTCCGTAAATGTCGATATTTCTTAATCGAAGTCGTATCACTGATCAAAGCCAATAACAGTGCACAAGTGTACTTTGCATGCGTGGCGCCCGAGGTTAAAAAAGACTAAAAAGGGTGAAAATGCGCCCTATTAGCGGGTAAAATAAGTATCACCCTGGTATGAACCCACCCCTTCCGCCCACCCTAGTTACGCTTCTGTAAATGGCACCATTCATTGTAAAAATGAGTACACTTATTTCTGGGTCATATTGATTTCAGTTTCCACGGAAAGTGAAAGCAAAGGTTCGTATCTCCGTCGTACAAAAACATTCATGCAGCCCCCCCACCCCCACACATAAATACATGATTGGGCACACACATTTACACACGATCACATCCACACATCCGCTGCACCTTCAAAAACACATAGTTGCCTATTTAGCAGCACACCCGTTCACACATTAGCACACCGTTCCACATTTATCCAAAACATTATCAATCCACAATACGTGTTCATTGTGATTGCGCGTAATGCCGCACATGTTTGGACTTCCGCGCACGCTTTTCGAATCAATACCTCTTTACTAGCTAACGACGTATTCTTAGCGTTTGTTGACAGCTTTGAATACTCGTTCAACGGTGACTTAAGTCAAAATGCGTCGCTGAACAAGTAAAGACGCGCCAGCCAGCCATCCATACGACATTAGAAATCTAAATATGGCTAGACATCTCCCGTTACCACCATATTATTGCGCTCCGATTCTGGCACAACACCCCATTCACTATTCCACAAATTAACCCCCCCCCCCCTTTCTGTTTCCATCGGCTTTCTGTCAGATTCATTAAAAATCATCAAAGAGTTGTCAGGTAATAGAGCGAAATATAACCAATGCTGAATTATTAAAAACAATCACTTAGGTAAAGTAAGTCATCAGTCCTATTTGTGCCAAATTAATCGATTTGATTGTCAGTATATAAAATAGCAATTAAACAAAAAATCGATTAAACTCAATTGAAAACGATATTTATTTCCAATAAAACCGGTTGTCATCACCCGTTACAGTATCGAAACATTCATTACTTTCTTTAAATATCCGATTATCCCTTGTGCTCCCGTAAACTACCAGCGGTCGTGAACTTTTTTTGTTTTACTTCCTGGCGACAATGGTTGCTATGTGACGCTTAATCATTTATGCATGCCATTCATTATTATTACTCGCTTGTTTGTGTTGTAGTATCCAGTCGTAAAGCAAGCTCTGGTCAAAAGTAAGTAATTCTAGATGTAAAAACGTTAAGTCAGTTAGGATCAGACTTCTGCAATTGTCCGGACCGGAAGTCTCATTGGGGATGGTCTGCTATGAACAAAAAAAAAACATAAACATTAAACAACTTTACATATTTTTTGGGGGTGTAGGCGGTGAGGAGGTGAGATCTCGCGGTGTAGAGGGATTTCACGAGAACTGCTGGTACAGCAACAAAACAACTCTTGGTAATTAAATTAAGTCCAGTGGGTTCTTCTCTCTCTCTCTTTCTCTCACTCTCATCCCCTTCTCCCGCCCTCCACCCCCCAACCCACTGTTTTCGTTCCCAGACTTCATAGTGGGAGCAGGCAATATGGCGGCGCTTGATGGCTTTTTGTCACCATGGTAAACAGTTTCAAGTTGCGGATGGACGGGGGGGGGGGAGAGATGGCGCCACGCTATGGTGGAGTAGGGGATGAGGAGAAGGGGAAGGGGGAAATTTAAGGGGTTGATGTTAATGGTAAGGGGAGACGTATGTTTTGGTACTATAAATATAATTTTTTCTCCCTCCCCCCACCTCACATTCCCTAGTCGTCCTTGTTCCATTGTTAGATTGGGACACGTCGGAGGTCTACAGACGTGTTGGTGTCACGAATAGACCAGTGTTTACACTTTGGCTTCGCCCTCAGATATACATGTATTAAGGTGGCATTGACTCTACAGAGTATAAGCCACCAAGTGATCAATGATCGCATTTTACATATCCGGCTGCTGTGCGCTGCGTAAGGTATTTGCTGTGCGCGGCGTAAGGCGTAAGATATTTGCTTTGCGAGGCGTAAGGTATTTGCTGTGCGAAACTTTGTAATGAAATTAGAATTATTTATTTTTTCTTTTGCAGCGCAACTTGACGGTGGGAATACCTACTAAACGACACCGGTTTGGCGCGCTTGGTTTGTAAATGTGTTATATCCATGCGCACCCCTGGTCTGGAACGATGTTTGCACGCGCGCACGCGGACAGTGAATGTGAAGGGATCACATTTTGTGATGCTTTTGAATTTTACATTAGTATCACTTTGGCGTTTAGTGGTGTGACTATTACACGCGGGTGGGCCATTTGTTTTATGAGGGAGGGTGAAGGGCTGAGGGGAGGGGAGTGGACAATGCTACCCGCGGGTATCACTGAACAGCCAGCTTTTGATCTACCCTGGATCGATTCCACGAACAATGGATATGTTATAGTAGTCGATTACAGCGACTGAAACTACGCCGTCGGTTAAATAATAAAAACAATAGTATTAATAGTCGGTGTACTGACATGTGTTGTGTGCTTGTACACAATCTGTGTTGTGAGCTTGTGCACAATCTGTGTTGTGTGTTTGTACAAAAATCTGTATAGTTTGCTGGTTTACAATCTGTATTATACGCTGGTACAGCATCTGTTCTTTGTGATGGCACACAATCTTTGTTGTATGCTGGTACTCAACCTGTGTTGTGTGCTTGTACACAACAATATGTGCTTGTACACAATCTGTGTTGTGTGCTGGTACACAATCTGTGTTGTGTGCTGGTACACAATCTGTGTTGTTTACACAGTCTGTGTGATACTTATTTAAAAAAAGAAAATTAAATCTATATCAGCGACGATACTTTTTACAATGTTCAACTCCATTTGAGAATAAAGTTAACGCTTTCATTACATGCATACTTGAAATGTTGTTGGTGTTCTCTGTCTATAAACAATAGGGATGAATTGAGTTTTATTTTAAAATATAATGCACCAAAGAGTAGATATACACAATTTACTTGTTTCACGAATACACCAGTGAGTAGTGCAGTTTCTATGGTAAAAACAGTTGTTTTAATTTTATATTTCAGAAGTATTATTTTTTCTTTACCATTACCGGTTTTTACTATTGTGCGTAGGTTCCGTTGCCATGGTTTCAAAATGACATTTTAAACATGGGGGGGGGTAAAATTATGAGGACTGCCTGGGGGGAGGGGGGGGGGGCATGCCACACTTCTTCAAAATCGGCTCTTTTTGTTTCAATAAAAAATGATTTTGCCCAACGCAACAATTGTGTGAGTCGGACGGAGTGGTGTAGATATTCGACATTAGAGAATTGGGTTCGATCCATGGTGAGAACCATGGAATTTTTCCAGGTATTATTTGGTGCATAGTTGTCCCACAAGTTCACCCAGCTTTATATGGGTACCTGATTTAAGTTTTGGAAGTAAAGGCGGCTGGGCGTTGTGCTAATCACACAATCACTTCATATGCTGGGGCTATAGAAACAATTGTGTGACTGGTAGCAAGCAGGGTCTTCATACAGCAGCCAGACATGCATTCTGTAGGTTTATGGTTCGACTCCTGGTGAGTTCAAGTTACTCACACATGTCTCCCGTGGTGACTCCATGGGAAATGCACTGATGGCTATGTAGTAAGTAAGTAAAGTTCCCTTAAGCCCCTAAGGGCTCATCGGGGCAGATGAAGTGTAGAATTCTTCTCTTTCAGTAACCTCGACACGTAAAGGGATTGTGTAGTTAGCACAACGCCCAGCCGCCTTTCCTCCTCCCCCCCCCCAACTTAAGGTCAGATACTATTGCATGTGGTGGACGTTTGTCATAGGGCTAGTAGACAACAACGATGGTCACTTGACTGCATAACCCCCTCTCCCCCCCCCCCACCCCTTTGCATTGTTGGGCCGTCGTTGTAGATATCGATGCTGGACAAGAGACGTGCTGGCACATAAAATTTTCAGACGAACAGTAGTAACAAAGACTCGGTACATGCGGTTGTTATGCAGTCCGATAAACCAACACTATTTCAGTTTCAAACAACTTAATTTATTGAACGTGTTGAAATAATAAAATTAATGTCAAGTACATATTTCAATTATATATATATAAAAAAAAAAAAAGCCTTTTTAATGTATTCATTTACGTCGTGTGTTAATTGATGCAACTTCAAATTTTTTTTTCCAGCCCAAAAAGGCCCATAACGATTTGCAAGTTGTCATTGAAGTTTTACCCGGCCCTACGGTAGACCGTTGGGGTTATCTACACAAACAGTGTAATTTCTCTTCAACTTCTTTGACGCAATTTGCAATTATTGCTGGACATGTAGTTGGGGGGGGGGGGGGGCGAAGGGGTCGGTTATCAGCTGGACTGGCATAGAATACGGCAGTGGAGTGGTGGGTGTTGTGGGAGGGTGGGAACTGGGGAGACAGAGTAAAGGGTGTGTAAGCGAGTACTCCAGGTATGTCGGTAAAGTAATAATACTGTTTTATCGATTGCGTTCATTCCGACCAGCGCGAAACAAAACGTTTCTTTACACGTGTGTGTTAGTGTGTGTGTGTGTGTGTGTGCGTGCGTTTGCGAAAGTGAACTCGTGTGTTTATGTGGATGTCAGAACATGCAAGTGCTTGTCAGAGGGGGATATAATCGTGTGTATTTGAATTTGTGCCTATAAATGTACGAATATGTGTGTGCATGTTCGTGTGAGTTATGCAGTTGTGCTTGTGAGTATATAACAGAGTTTGCTAGTTAAATGTGCGTGTTTTTTTTTTGTTTGAGTATTTACACGTAGATATTCGAATCAGTGTCGGGCTCAGCCCCGTAGCCAAGCAACACCTATGCCAGCAACAGAATCTGTCCATACACTCACATTATTAAAGCAATCTGTCCTTAGGCTCCGTTATGCAATGTTTTGATTCCTGAACCATCCAACAGATTCAAGCATTAATCCCTAAAGTAAATATCTATCTATTTTTTTGTGTTTTTTTCCTATTGAATGTTTGGATGAAAAGAAATGTATGAGTTGAAAGATGTTTGGTTTCATCAAGTTCTTGCAGTTGTTGGCATGGTTTTAAATTATTCAAACTCTTGTGGGAAAAGATACAGTTGAAAGGATACAAAAATCCCTTATAAAAAAAGTTATCTTATAACAAAAACTAAATGAACTCTCAAGACGAGGAAGTTCGTTGTTTTCAGCAACATTACCCTCTAAGCGGATGTATTTTGTAGTTACAGAATTATTGTGCACCGTAGACGTGTTCGGAAATTTCCGTTTTTTTTTTCCTTTGCCACCTAGTGCAATTAGCCATCGGCCAAATATCCATCCATGACAAGTGGTCTGTTTTTGACCATTTATCTTCTCTTTTTTTTTCTACCCTACTGTTTTTTAATAAGGCTTTCGTTATAGTCTGGGTTTCTCTCTCTCTCTCTCTTCCCACCCTTTTAATTCTCTCTGAGTTTTTCTTGTATTATTATTTTTTTTTTATATTTTTATTTGATTGTATGCTTGATATCGCTGTGCCCGACGTTTAATAAATCGATTCCCTTGCTGGCTTGGCCCAACCTTCTGTATCCCACCGTTTAGAGGTAATGGGCACGGCAATAATTGACTTAGTTTTCTTGCCGCGTGTCCTCTTGCTATAAAGTTTCCGCCAGTTATTGTTGTTTTTTTTTTATTCATTAAACAATACGACAAACGGCGGGCGCGGGAACTGCGTAATTCTGGCTAATTTTATTTTTACATGGATGTCGAATAGGGGTGGATTGAGAAGGGGGGGGGAGAGATATAGGGCGAATGGGCTGGAGGGGAGATGGCGAAGTGGGGGCGGGGGGATGGGGTTGACAGAGATGACGGGACGTCTGAAACAGTATCAACATATTTTGAGACGTAGATGGTGCAATCAGAGGTGTAGCCGCCGTTGGCGGAGGAAATTTTGATTCGTTGCAGAGGTCGCTAAGTTTGTAAGCGCGTGACTGCTGTGATGTGCGGCACAAAGTGTGTTGTGAAACGAAGAAATTAGAACAAAAAAATGCACTATTACACATTATAATTATTATCTTTTTGTACCTTTTTTTTTTATGCGACGCAAATTTTTTTCAAAATGGTATTGAAATAAGTAGCAAGTCTCGACTGTTGTTTGGTCCAAATTACAGCGTAGGAATTTAAATAATGTCATTATAATACGTGAGATCTATGCACTATTGGGACTGGATGCTGTGACTGGATGGATAGATGTATGCACTAACATCACTTTATAGATAGATCCATTCACTAACATGACTTGTTGGATAGATCTATGCACTAACATGACTTTATGGATAGAACTTTTCAGTGAAACAAGCCTGGCACTAATGCAGGCCTGTAGCCAGGAATATTGGATGGGGGGGGGGGCGAAGAAATATTTTTGGGGGGGGGGGGGTGCAGAAGAAATGATCGGGGCGGATCTAGACAACTTTGACGGGAGGGGGGGGCAAAACATTGACCCCCGGGGGGGGGGGAAACTGTTTTCATTGTTAAAAATTGGTCTTAGAACAAAAAATATTTCGATAATTTAATGATGTATTACCTAAACTTGCGATAACAGGGGGGGGGCATGCCCCCCCCCCGGACCCTCCCCCTAAATCCGCCCCTGGTGGGGTAAAAGAAATGTTCGGAGGGGGGCGAAAATGTAGGCGCGAAACGCCGAAAGCTTGCAAACGGAGAGGCGGGATTTGGGGAGGGGATCTCAGTGAGTCCCCTCCCCAAGCAATTTTTTGCAGTTCCATATCTGGAATGGTGCATTTTAGTACCGATTGTTTAGCTATTAATTAGAAATATATAATTTTAACTACGTTTCAATAATGCATGGCATGTTGCAGTTTTGTTAAAAATAATTTAAATAGTTAAGAGTTTTAATTAGAGCTGTTGTTCGATTAAAAAATTTATCGCAAATTAACGCATTTTTAATCGAAAAAATACTGTATACTGAAATAGCTTGAGAAATGTGGCAACCCGAATAACATCCTTTAGTCCTTCGTCGGTTACAATGTTTATTGGCCGATTATTCCTGGCAACCCATTGGGTGATAGCGTTTGTTATTCTGTTATATTTCGTTTGGTTTATTGGTTTTGCCTTTTCCTTATGTTCAAACAATGTAGTTTGGCGATGAGTCGATTTGACTTAAACACTTAATACAGCCGATGTCGATGGAATGTCATGAATGATGAACGCGTGATTGGATTGTAAATGATATGTCAAAGATGAATTGGTGTGATGGTATTTAAATTCTTTTTTTAAAATATTTGCAAACAACAATACTACTAGTTTTGACAACAAAATTCCCGTGCAAAATTGTTTTTTTGTGTTTGCGATTCCATTATAAGAATGGAGAAAAGATTATCAACTTTGCCGAATTACACTGTGACAAAATGCGACAGTGGAGGGAAAGGAAATCCCGATAATAATTACTTATGAATCTGAAACAACGTTTTGTTATGTGTACGCACTAACTTGACCTAAGCAATAGAGTAATAAACCTTTGTGTGTGTGTGTGTGAAATGTTCGACTCATTTTTGACGCGAGCAAGTAAGCATCCTTGTTCAGTGGTACTCAGTCTCACATATGGGTCGCGACTTGTTATAAAGTGTGTCGTCAAACATGTACATAATAAGTTGATCGAAATTAAAATACAATTGTATAAACGTTTTTTTTTTCTTTGATCATTTTTATCTTTCTTTACGGCTGTGCTGTGGAAAATGAATAAAACTTCTTGGGTTATCTTGAATCGCAAAAGTTTTAGAACCACTGTATAAGAACTAAGTGCCATACAAATTCTTAAAATTACAACCACTGTCTGGTTGTACAGATGTGTGCCTCATCTAAGTCTAGACATTGATTACAAGTGTCAAGTATATGAAACTATTAGTGCAGCTGTTGCGGACGTGACCAGCAAGATGTTGTATCGATAAAAATTATGCGAAATAAAATGCTACACAATTTCTAGCATATCGTTATTTTGATCAAATTATAACCGGGTTCACTAAACACTTGTTCTTTTACCTCCAACAATACTCTACAGTACTACAGTAGATAATGTAAACAAATGAATGAAAAGTTTATCTTTTTACATCGACCGGAAAGGGATTGGGGGGGGGGGGGTTACTTGTCGAAGGGCTATATAACAAAAACATCTTCATTTTATTTTACAAGTGGGACTTTAATAGACATACCTGGGTGTGTGTGTGTGCGCGCGCGAAATGCCGCAGAGTGGGGGTAGTAGATCTACGTAGTAGGTGAACGGACCTTAACTTAAAATTGTATAGTGAAATTCCGTAATTTATCGATTTGGCGCTATTCTGAACTTTCAGCATTTTGGTCAAATTAACGCATTTAGGTGTTGCGTTAAAAATTTTAATCGCAAATTTTTTTGACGCGTTAATCGCGCGTTAATGCAGTTTAATCAGCAGCCCTAGTTTTAATGATAAAAATTTATTGAGGCTGAGCAATTTCTGATTCCTGTTATAAATGTATTGACCATTTGTCTTGCTACACAATTGTTACATAATAGATACCTGATTTATATTATTAATAGTTGCAAGTACCCGGCTTTGCCCGGGTTTAAAATAAGGTTTTCTGTTTACCTTCTGTTTTCTCCCTACCCCCTCTCTCCCTTCCTCTCTCTCTCTCTCTCCCTCCGTCCCCCTCCCTCCCTTTCTCCCTCCCTCTCTCAAATCTCTCTCCTTCCCTCTCCCTCTCTCCCCCCATCCATCCTCCTCCCTCCTCCTTCCCTCTCTCTCCCTCCCTGCCCCCTCTTTCTCTTTATCTCTTCCTCCCATTTCTCCCATCCTCTCCCTCTCTTCTTCCCTCCCATCTCTCTCCCTCCCTAACCCCTCTCCCCCTCCTTTCTCCCTCCCTCCCCTTTCCACCTCTCTCTCCCTCCCTGCCCCCCTCACTTTTTTTATCTCTCTCCCTCCCTCCCTCTCTCCCTCCCTACCCCCTCTCTCCCTCCCTTCCTTTCTCTCTCCCTCTCCCCCTGCTCCCTCTCCCCTTGCTCCCTCTCCCCCTACTCCCTATCCCATCTCCCTCTCTCCCCCTCCTTTTCTCCCCCTGTCCACCCCACTCCCTCCTCTCTCCCCCTCCCGCCCTCCCTCCTACCCTCCCTTTCCTCTCTCTCCCCCTGCCCCCTCTCTCTCTCTCTTTATCTCTCTCTCTCTTTATCTCTCTCTCCCCCCCCTCTCTCTCTCTCTCTCTCTCTCTCTCTCTCTCTCTCTCTCTCTCTCTATATATATATATATATATATATATATATATATATATATATACTTATTATTATGGTTTCACACTTCTTCTAAAATCCTTCTTCATTCCTTTACCTTCCTCAAACTGTACACATCAGAGAGCATGAAAAAACATCAACAATTCTTTGCATCACAAAGGCACAATACAGCACCAGCGCGCAAGCTCTATTCGATCATAGGGAAATGACGTCACAGAGGAATTTTATTTATGGCGCCGTCGAGATTACTTTAATATAGTAAAATACTAAAATAAAAAAAATTAATAACAATTAAACTACCCATCGATATGAAACGAAACCTGTCCTATAACCTTCCCCATGTAATTATGTGTATGTGTAACAAATTTCACGTTATTTGTTTGTCTGGATCTTGAGTTATAAGGGAACAGACAGACAGACAGACAGACAACGAATGCGTCTTATAAGTATAGAGATACTGTTTGTTTAACGTACAACCCGGGAAGAACGACAAAGATGCACGAATATAGCTTAGCTATTTGTGTGATAATTCTTATAAAATATTGAAAACAAAGAACAGATCTATCAACAAAAACAGTCGCAATTATTCAATTTAAAATAAAATTAGTTCTGCTAAAAAGTAAATTTGCAAATTGAATAATAACATCACTCAGAAATCACGGAGTTTGTACTTTATTTTTTTATTATACATATGTATAAAAGTGATGTCAGAAGCCAATGTTATTTTATTAACTTATTTAAGTTGCTAGTTGTCCTCAGAAGATATCAATATATAAAACTATTACAAGGTTGCGAAAAGGCCCATCGACAGAAATTTCGGGCCCCTGGCCAGGGGTGACACGGGCCCCCGTGCTGTTATTAATATTTTAAAAATTTGATTGGCCAGCTCAGACCGGGTCCCTAAAACTCGCCGGGCCCCTTGGCATTGGCCCTCTGCCCCCACTCGTCGGCACTTGTTGCGAACTTATATTACTATACGTTTCAAATTTGCAAACTTTGTGGTTTAGCCAGCTCCGTAGGCAAGGGGGGCACTGGGGGGCCGTGCCCACCTCCTCTAGGTGTGGAGTGCCCCCCCCCACTTAAAAAAGAAGAAAAAGAGGAAAAAATAAAGAAAAAGTAAAGGTGCCCACTTGATGGGTATTGGTGCCTCCCTGCTTACTTTGACCTGGCTACGGGCCTGGGTTTAGCACTGAATTTACCTAAAATGCTTCAGCATTCAGATTGTCTGTTAAATCTTTTTCAAATGCAAGCAGGAAAAGATTGCTTAGACGGTTTTGTAACATTGATCTGCGATATGGGGTGAGCATTCGTGTGAGGGTTGAGAAACTGCTCTCACACACGGCTGTTGAAGCACCAAATGCCAATGCTGCCCAAAATACCCAGAAGTGAACTTCAATAAGATTCAATATTTTATGCCCAAAAATTAGATACGTTATATATGTAAGTATATATAAATAGCCTGAATGATTGCCAAAATATAAACTTTTAAGTTTTTATTATTATTGATTTATTAAACAAAATGATTGATGTTTTATAGCCGTTATTATTAAAATTGTGTCAAAAAACTCAAATCATGCACGGGGGGGGGGCTAAGCCCCCCTAGCCCCCCTCTGGCTACGGGCCTGCACTAATGGTTTGCATAAATACGAATGCAGTGCTAGATAAATGTAAAAATACTGCGCTAGACAGTACTATTGTGAAACTAGATCACTGCAGGTGTATGTGAATGATAGCAGCACTAAATATTGTACATCTACATTAAAGTAGAAATATATACTTACATAAATATATGCAGGTAGAAATATATGCTTACATCAATATATGCAGGTCTAAGTTTATACTTACATCAATATATGCAGGTAGAAGTATATACTTACATCAATATATGCAGGTAGAAGTATAACTTACAATATTATATACAGGTTGAGGTATTTACATCAATAAACATATGTAGCACTAGACTGGAAGGGTAACATGATGCTAATCTACTTATTCCAATTAGAATAAGACACCACTATAGTCATATTTTTCTTCAGCGGTAAACTGCGTTCAAATCTTGGTGAGACAAGTCTCTCTCCTGTCTTTCATTGTTGCTCCTCTTGAACCAGTGCACAATACCCGTCCCATTAATGGTTTGTAGGATCAAGTGATGGACAGCTCATCCAATACAGGGGCTTTGACCATCATTTCTACCTCTGATTCCCTCCCCCCCCACCCACCCCTAACCCCACTCTTTCTCTCAGTACATCTCCTCCACCCCCCCCCCCTCAACCTCCGCAGGGCAACACGACCAGGAAGGGACTAACTTATCTCTACATAAATGCAATGCAAACAAACAGGCGAACGTATTACATAGGTCATGTCATAATCGTTTGCCGCTCGTTGACATTTTACACTGTGGTTGGATCTCATCAACCATGTGGTACTGGCCAGTCTGTTGATTTAAAAAAAAACAACTGGCGGCTATTTTGTCCGGCTGTCTAGACTCCAGATGCATCCCTACCCTCTCCCATACCTAACCCCTTTGTCTCCCCCCTCCCCCCCCTTCCCCCACCCCGCCATTTAGTCTTCCCTTCACCGAAAGAGGAAGTTCACTTATCGCCATTGTGGGTTAGACAGCCCTTTTATTTTTCATTCCATCGTTGCCAGATTGTAGTGTTGCACATTCAAAACTTTTCGAGACCGTGCTCAAAAGAAAACAACAGAATAACAAAGAACGGGAGTGCTACTTTGTGCGATAATTGTACTTTGTGCTAATTTGGTCAAAAATATGTTCAGCTACGCCGTATTTTACCCACCCATTAAATGCACTGTTGTTTTAATCCGCGAAACTATTAACACCATACACAAAAACACAAGCACACACACACACGCACGCACATACAAAATAACGGACACAGTGACTTGGCATGCCTGGATGCACATATGATTAAAATACATGCATCTATTTCCGTTAAAATATGTTGTATGTTGTAAGTTGTGTGTTGTGTTGTATGTTGTAAATTGTATGTTGTATGTTGCAAGTTGTAAGTTGTGTGTTGTGTTGTATGTTGTAAGTTGTATGTTGCAAGTTGCATGTTGCATGTTGCATGTTGTAAGTTGTATGTTGCAAGTTGTAAGTTGTGTGTTGTATGTTGTTTGCTGCATGGCGGGTTCAAGGAGTCATCAATCATAATAAACCTGTTGTCAAAACAAAAAAATCCTTGGAACTTCGTCAGATTAGGGGGGATGTAATTTTATGGTTAGGAACAACACTTTTATTTGTCAGATACTTTGAAATTTGCAGACAAATTGGTGTTTTGTGTCCCTTTGAAGAAAAAAACAACCCCCCCCCCCCACCACCATCACCACCACCACCAAGCTTGAAAACCATTTGAAGAAATAATAAGGGGAATTAACTGTAGACAATGATGACCTCCCTTACTAACGGAGATGCATTGTTTCTCTTATTTTCCTATAGTTCATGAGAAGTATATATTAAATGCTAAAGGAGGTTTGAGGGGGGGGGGGAGAATCCAATAATAACGTTTGTCAGCTAACAACCGTTGCTTTCATAACGCACGACACTTGAATCTATAAAATGTTTCAACCAATTGGGAAGCAGTTTACATAAGAAAAACACCCATTAGCGATGACTATACCGCTATTGTTTTCTTATGAATACTTGTTATTTAACGTGTCTAACAAATAAAAGGAATTCAGACAAATAAAACAACATAAATTTCGATTCGATACAGAAATCAGAATTTACTTCATGGAGATTTAGAAATTTACTTCATGGAGAATATAGAAGTTTACTCCATGGAGATTTAGAAATTTACTGTAGATTACAGTTTCGCTTGCAGTTCCGGCATTCTTGGAGAAATTAATCAGTAGAATATTTGTTTATTCGTCTAAATTTCTCTCGTTATAACTGGTTGGACCAATCCCGACCTGTAATACTCAATTGGAATGTGATTGGGATTTAAACCTAACATATCCAGTTCGGCATATTCTCGCGTTTTTTTTTTTTGCGGACCACTAATGAGATATAATTGGTCGAAATTACAGAAAAAAAACTTTTTACTGTTCGTTGTTTGGCTTATATACTGGTTTGGGGCTTACATACTGGGTTATGGCTTATATGCTGTGCTGGGGCTTATATGCTGTTTTTAGGCTTATATGCTGTGTTGGGGCCTATATACTGGTTGGGGCTTATATGCTGTGTTGGGCCTAATATAATGGATTGTGTGTGTATGTGTGGAGGGGGTAATTGCTCCTAATTTCACTGCACTACGCCATTTGGAGCAAAGGTTAAAGGTACAGATGATCATTCATGACAGAGAGTATCGATACCGTTCACATTCGATCCTAGAACTTCCTCGAAAATAACGGTAGCGTGACCAACTGGCGTATGACTCCGTGCATCGACTCGACTGGTGAAGCCCAGCTTTGACCGACAGCAATAAAATCTCGACTAACACCTTTGGATCGTCCGATTATTTTTGAATACACCGTGACATTTCTGTTGTCGATGGTGTGTGACCAGTGTTTGACTGATGTCCGAACAATCGTCTGGACGATCAATTAATCGACTACTTTTTTTTCTTTTTTTTCCATTTTTCCATTGGCATCACGTGACCTTACCGCAGACTGGGACAGTTCTTAATTAACACGCATCTAATTGAATCTTTTGTTTCATTTTTTTTTCTTGCTATCATTATTCGCGTTTCATTTCTTTTCCCTTCCATATTTCACTTTCTACAGACACTTTTCAATAAAAAATGAAACCCAGCAACAACATAAAATGATGTTCAATTTGAACACGGAATGCTCGAGACAGACATTAACCAGGGGCAGATAAATGATAGACATAGTTGAACTGTTGCAGTTATCCCCTCTTTCCTTTCGTTTTTGTCTGTTTTTTTGAGTGGATGGCCAAATTGAGCGAATATTGAGAGTGTAATTTTAATTAAATTCCGAGATCGACATAGCATCATTATCAAGTTGTATTGAGTCTCACTGGTATCGTCTAACGGTTGTAAGTGATATTATATCTAGAATGGATCACTTCTCTATCTATCTATCTATCTATCTATCTATCTATCTATCTATCTATCTATCTATCTATCTATCTATCTATCTATCTATCTATCTATCTATCTATCTATCTATCTATCTATCTATCTATCTATCTATCTACCTATCTATCTATCTATCTATCTATCTATCTATCTATCTATCTATCTATCTTTCATCTATCTATCTATCTATCTTTCTATTCCAATTAGCTTTTGAAATCAAACTCTTGTCTAATTACTTTTTAATGCTTTTCCGTAAATAAAAATTGTCTCTATTATATTAAATTCTAAATATTTTATTACTTGAAAAAATTGCATGATTACATTACATGAAATAACAATAAGACTAGATGAAATATAATTTTTGTTTTTAATGTTACGTGAAATTACATATTGCCTAATACATTACTTTAAGGTTTTATACAACAGAGTTTAATAACCATGAAGTAAAATGAGAGTCGCTTTCAATATTTTTATGTAATTTAAAAATTATTCTAGAGACAGACATCGGAGTAAATTAAAATATTGAAAACAAAAAAAATATAGGAAACTGTTTGAAAAATAAATAAATAAAAAAACAATTGCTCTTGTGTGAAAAGTTCATTTTGATCCACCGTCGTGTTTGTGTGACTTAAATCAAATAGAATGTTTAAAACAAAAACAACTTGTGATCATTTCTTACGTGACGTTACAGAAACCATTTTGACGTAATGCGGCGTATTAACTAAATTAATTTTGAGACAGCGCCCTATATGGTGCAGAGCACGTAATGGGTCACTGAGCTTGACCCATGACCCATATGACCCATCAAATTATTAACCCAGACCCATCATGACCCATTGAATGTTGTTATTTTCAAGATGGCGGCCGTCGCCATAGAAACCATTTTCAAATAAAAAAAATCGCATGACGACGGGTTTTTTTTTGGGGTCGGGCGGAGGCTAAGGATGGGTCGTGGGTCAGGGAACATTGACCCATGACCCATGTGTCCCATCCAATTTTGCGACCCATTTGACCCATTGACTCATTACTTGCTCTGATATGGTGAATTAAAAAAAAACAAAAACCTTTAACCCATGTTGTCTTTTGTGGGGGAACGCATGGACGCACCAACACACACACACACACACACACACACACACATATATATATCTGTTGTTCTTTCATACGCCCTATGTTTGAGCTTTTAAACGTGGTGGCGCCCATCTCCTTTCCAATTCAGAGGCGTATATATATATATATATTTTTTTTTTGGCGTAACCAGTCTTCGAGTTATTACGTCTCCAAGGGCAGTGATTGAACCCGGTACCCTTTGCATACGAGTGGAGTATACTATCGACTTTGCTATCCAGACACCATCATCCGGATGGGTCGTGCGGTAGCGCGCTCGACTGTCGACCTGAAGGTACCTGGTTCGATCTTCGATGAGGACCAAGGAAATTTTTCAGGTCTTGGATCAAGTTCCCGATATATCTCCCGTGGTGCCTCCATGGCCATTGCACTATCGGCTACGGTGGGGATGAAAGAAGGGTACCATAAAAACTGTCCCATTAGTGGTTTATAGGATCTAAGAGATTTCATCTCATCCTTACAGAGACTTCACACATCCAGGCACCATACGGTGAATGCCCCCACCCACATCCCCATCCCATAATAATCGATACATGTCCATATAAGGAGAGCTCATTATCCATACATAATGGATAAGATTCAGTCATTAAGTCGAATAAATTATTCTGTTTTAAAATCAATGTCATGACTACAATGAACTTTTCAAGAACAAAAAATTATAAAAATCATTTTCCACCTGAAATCAAATCCATGTCTAGCAGCGCACCTCCCTCCCTCTTCCATCCCCCTCCCCCGCCACAATTTCCCCCATCAGGCCCCATGTGATTAAAAAATAAAATATCCGTATCAAGGAACACAACTCCTGTACCTTGTGGTGTCATTAGAGCTCACACGGTTATTACCCCCTGCTTTGCCCCCACGGTGTAGGGGGAGAGAGAGACGAGAGAGAGAGACGAGAGTTGTTGGTTACAAGGCACAAATCAAGGGGTATCTTTCTGTAATCTCACACCGGTCTTTGTGGAATTTAATTTCCTGAAACAAGGGTCGGTGTGTGTGGGGTCGAAAGGAGGAGGTGGGGGGAGTGGGGGGAGGGGAGGAGAGGTGAAGACGAGCTACCCTCAAAAAAATTATTAAAAGTTGGAAAGTTGTTTTATTTTAAATGAATGTTATTGATGGGGAAAGTGTTAGGTGGGGGGTTCTGTTGATTGTTGTTATCAGAATAGTCACTCTGGAGAGATGGTGGCTTGTAAAGAAACAAAATGGTGGATTTTGGTCGGTTGCGGCCGTGGGAGCGGAGGAAGCTTTTGCCACCCCCACCCCTACCTCACTCCCCTTGAATACAGCGGTTTAGGGAAAGCATAAATATACAAGCGTAAAGTTCGTTTTAGCGGTGCACGGTGCACAGTTCGCATGCCGTTAGACGCTCACCGATGTTGAAAGAGACTGAAGAGGGAATGATCAAAGACGGATTTAGTGATTGACACTCTCTCTCTCCCTCCCCCTTAATCTCCCCCCCCGTCCCCCCCCCCCGCCCCCGAGCAAGCATCTACGGCACAAACCAAGGAAAGGTCTAGAAACCAACCAACAATCAACTGGGATACACTTGTCTTCGATTTCGTTATTTCTAAATAAGCCAAAAAATTTTTCTTCTGACTCCCCCCCCACCCCGGATAGTTGGTGTAGGGGGGTGGGGGGAAGGGCATCAATTGACATCAAGCTGCATCTGGGAGGAGTCAGAAATGTGGGATTTGTGTATGGGGGGGGGGTGGCATTGATTTTATCTGTGACATCTATGTAACCTTTTTGTGTGTATGTGTGTGTATGCACGCGCTACATCGAAGAGGTGGGTTTGAGATATCCTGGACCAAAATCCAGTGGTGTTACGTGACGTTTGTTGAAATTTGTTGGCGAGCGATGATGACGCAGAAGACTGCGCTACTTTCCGCTTATTCGCTACCTAAATCTGAAGCGGGGGGGGGGGGCGAAATAGATGTAAATAGAATAGAAAGTTTCAATGTGTATAAATAGGTGTGCTACTTAACGTTGCGACAATTGTGACACTTCGTGTGGGTGTATTATAAGGAACAAGTCACCGTCCGGTCTGTTCAAAGGTTTTCAGCTTGTAATGACTTTGAAGAGACATGCATGTGTGTGTGTGTGTCGATGTGTGTGTGTGTATGTTCATAACTTTATGAACAAAGTCTGAAATGTATATAGTGTTTAGGTTACTTACGGTAGCACCAAAAATAACTATATTAACACTAGCACGTACTTACACACTGTAAGGTTAATTGGCTTGACCAAAATTCTAGAACCATCTCAGATTGTTGTACGGTCAAGCGCTTGACTGTCGACTTGAGGGTTTAGGGTTCGATCGCCGGTGATAGCCAAGAGAATTTGACAGGTCATGGTGAAAAGTTGGCTAAATTTCTCCCATGGTGCCGACATGGCCGTTGCACTATCGGCTGTGGTTGGGATGAAAGAAATGCACTACAAAAACCTTCTGAGTTCTGTTCAACATCTTTACCAGTTTAACATTAATGACTGGCAGACGACTCACGTACTGTTTATCTAAGTTCTGTTCAACACCTCTACCAGTTTAACGTGAATGACTGGCAGACGACTCACTTATTGTTTATCTCAGTTCTGTTCAACACCTCTTCCAGTTTAACATGAATGACTGGCAGACGACTCACTTACTGTTTATCTCAGTTCTGTTCAACACCTCTTCCAGTTTAACATGAATGACTGGCAGACGACTCACTAACTGTTTATCTCAGTTCTGTTCAACACCCCTACCAGTTTAACATTAATGACTGACAGACGACTTATAAATCCACTAAACCAAAGCTAAAGATCGTCACGTAATTTACCATTATTTGACTGTGCAATTATAAACAACATTTACACATTAAATAAATGAACTCTTGCTATATGAACATGAACTTTTTTAATATTCTAAGCGATCTAAGTAATTTGAATCTGTTTACAAAGCAAAAAAAAAATCGTATTCTTAGACTAAAAGAAATTGATTGAAAAGATATAGAAGAAATGATTACATAAATTATGTAATGATTGTGTTCAAATTATAAATATATATAAAAAAAATATAGGGAAAAATTTATCTTAAACTTTTAAATTTCAAAACAAGTTTGTTTTTTTAAAGAAATTAAGGGGAAAAAAGTTTGTTCTATCCTATCACAATTGTTCGATTGTTTTGATCGTATTTTGTAAAACACTAGACCTTATTTATTAAATATAAAGCTGGAATATAATAGCTGTACCCGCCAAAACCTTAACTGAGGCATAGAACATGGTTTAACTTTGAAGGCTTTTTTAAAATTATTTTATAGAAGAAATATTGAAAAGCTAATATTATTTTGTCTCCACCTAACAAAAACATAATGGACAATTTACCTTTTTTTTTTAAGTTTAAAAAAAAAAAAAGAAGAAAAATTCGTGAGTGGGATTTAAATCTACGAAGCCAGCTCGGTGATTCAAGCTCCCTAACTCTCGACCATTAAATCACACATGCTATAACCCTACACTTTCTGTAAGTCTTAGTATTATAGACTTACTTTGTAATTAAAAAAAACCACATTAAAGAATTTATTAATTTATACATAAAACAATCATGATATATGAGAGATTGATTTATATGAAATGTACACAATGTTTTTTTTTTAAGAAAGAAAAATATAAAAAAAAAATGTTTCAATAAATGCAGCAAATCTTTTCGAAAAATCTAGTTTTTTTTTTTAAATTATGGACTAATAACAACACATATACTAACACTAATACCAAACCAAATTATAAAATAGCTGAGACTCAAGAAAATTACTTATCTTCGTTTGACGATATGATACAGACCACAATAGTCTGAATATTTTATTATGAATTTTTTTTATATATTTAAAACTTTTATTTCGCATTTTTAAAACCACAGAAACTATTTAAAACTTCAAACTGTGTGAAAAAAAAATATTTGTCTCATGTAGACGCACACAGGAAGCCATGATTAATATTTTAAACAGGAAACAGTATTATTGTTCCTTACGAGCTGCACCCTGCAAAACTTTTGCATAGAGTTATATTCCCTTAGGTTTGATCGGTAGGCTAGGTTATTTTTGGTTTCGGGCAGATCCGATTTTTTCATGATTTTTATTACTATTGTTTTAGTTTGACGATTTTAAACTGGAATACTGTTGTATTAGTTCTTTAATTTCGATTTAACGCAGAATCCACACCGCTATTATTTATGTAGATTCTTACTACAACAGACAGACGGAAGGACAGAATTGAGACCGCTATTATTATAAATCATAATATTTAGTTAGATAAAAACTTAAAGAAATCTTTTAGTCATATTTTCAATTTATGTTCCTATTATATTCAGATTCATATACGGCCTGAATGGAGACAAAATATTTTCTTGAGAGTCTCAGCTATTTTATTATTTGGTTTGGTATTAGTGTTACTATATGTGTTGTTATTAGTCCATATTTTAAAAAAAACATCTCAGCCCACCCATCTCAACCCTAAAACAAAAATGTGGCCGTTAGGTCCATGACCGGACGTGTGCCAGTGATGACGCAATGACACTGCGGGCACTGCCAGATGTCAGACTGACAGTACTGGCAGCTAGTCATGTGATGGCAGGGCAGATTGATACAGCACTTCACGGTGTCCCTGTTGCAGGCTTGGCGCTTTCCTATCAAACCTGTTTAGAGTAAATGAATGACATACAGTGTAGACTTTGTACAGAGCCATTGTTAGCAGTGCAGGGCCAAATTAAGATTACTGAAGGTCCATGGCTTGTAAACAAAAGGACCTAATTTTCAAAAGGAAATGACCAAAAGCATTAAATTTTAAAATGTATAACGAAATGTCACGATTTAACATTCCATGTTTTTTTTTTCTCAGAAGAAGTTAAGAGATATTCAGATTTCCTAGGCGTTTTCTTGTGCGATGTTAGCTATAATAAATCACGAAGAATATTTTTAGTCTTAAAGATAAAGTCTTATTAAAAGGAAAAAGATACGTTCACTTAGACCCAAAGGGCCATCGGGGCAGATGAAGTGTAGGCTTCACCAGTTTCTGTAGCCTCGGCGTATAAAGGAATTGTTTCCTTAGCACAAGGCCCAGCCGCGTTTAATTCCCCAACTAAAGTCAGGGTGCTCATTTAAAGCTGGGTGGGACTTGTGTGCTTTTAACCAACTTTCACCAGGATCTTGGTTGTTAGTTATTTGGGAGCCTCCTTAGTTAGGAGCTCACATTTCTGAGAGCCTTTTATGTAGTGGCATACATAGCGGTCGTCCTTTTTGCCAATCCATAGCAAACGGATCATAAATGTGTCTAAATTATAAAAAAAAACACTATGTGCAGATAAAGGAGGAAAGTTCAGGTATGTTTAAATTTTTTTTTAAATTAAAGATAAAAAAAATACACGACTCTCGTGACACTCTTGTCCAGCACCTGGATATTATCTCATCATTGTTTATCTATCAGGCTTAGGTCACACAGACTAAGCTAAGTGTATGCCCTGTACACACAGACACATTTTGAGAATGATGGCGCGGAATGAATACTGGTGTATTTTGAAGACTGCCTTAAATCAACAATCAGGTGTATTTACATGTAGTATCGTTTGTGTTCAATGGAGCAGAACATAATTAAAATGTGTTACTTGTAATTTTTTTTATTTATATAAGGTATTGAGGGGGAAAAAACTGATTATTTCATTTCATCAATTATTACGTCTAAGAAAAATGATGTGCACCTACTTTACTCTGGTTTACGGATGTAGTCTATTTTTAGCACTATGATGTATACAAAGCATTTTCTGGATACATGAACATACAGAAATGTATGTATACCTACATAAGGAAGTTCACTGTTATATATATATATATATATATATATATATATATATATATATATACATATATATATATGTATATATATATATATATATATATATATATATATATAAACCATACATAATATAATCATTCAATTAGACTTACGGTATTTAGAACGTAGTCGTCGTATTTGTCTTTCCTGCCTGGCTTGACTAAGGTCAATGTCACGGCCAAAGTACCCAGGAAAGGCTCTTACACCTTGTAGGTATGTATAAAGTATATATAGCTGGATTTTAATTTTTTTTATAACGCCGCCATTGCCACCATGGTAGGGTGTAGTGTGCCTACCACACCAGCATTGTTGGCGGCGCTGATGCACGTCTGCCGTCCCTACAGAGCGGCGGGGTGAGTGTGACCGCTATCATCTGCAGGGACGGCAGAAAGATGGGTTTTAATCCTTGCCCAAACTGGCCAGAGCAGCAGGGTGTGTGTACTGCCGATCGGCCGGAATGGCAAGGAAAGGGGTTTTTCCTGCCACTTGGACAGAGGGGAGGGGTGTAGTGTGCCTGTACCCTCAGACCGAAATGGCAGGCTGCGCAGGTGTGCTTGAGTGGGACGGAGTGGAAGGGTGTTGTGTGCCGACCACATCCGTCACCACCATCAGCTTTGAATACTGCGGTCTCGGATAGTCCTCATTGACCACAGTACCACCAACCTCGCAAGTAATGGGTTTTTTCCTGACAAGAGAACCCCTATGATCCATCCCCCGTGGATTATGGTATGTCTCTCAGACCAGGAAGGAGAGATCACAAAGTATCATGCTAAAATATTTTATGATACTCTCCGAAACTCATCGTCGCGAATGACGGAGCAAAGACTGGATTTTAGTAATACCGTTACTCCTTAGCAAACTATCGCCTTGTGTGACCTTCTATTCTCTTCTCAAACTAATTGCCACTTGTAGGGGTCTCCAGTAAGTTGAATACTGTTTTTTTTTAAACCAATCAAATCTTCCCTAGATGTACGCGGCGGTCCAAAATTAACCAAAGTTCACGATTCAAGATACAAACAATACTAACAAAAATTTCTTTTTATAATTAAAAATAAAATTACATAATGAATAATTTTTTTTATAATTCAAGTGATGATAATTTGTATAAATATTTGTTCGATTTGATAATTGATTGATAGACTGATTTAACTTTTTAGTGTATCGAATACAAGGTTTTTTATTGATATTTTTATGGTAATTTTTTATACAAAGAAAATATAGTTTTTCTTGCGATTAATTTTAATGCGGCAAATTTGTGGGTAGTAACTTACGCATAAATTGAGACCCTATTACGCATGCGTGGTTCAAGTATCATATAATTATATATTTTATACTATATAGCAGTAGTGGCGAACCTATGGCACGCGTGCCTCAGTCGGCACACAGAGTTTCTTCAGTCGGCACGCAACTAAAATATCATTTCCTTTGGAAATTTAATTGGAGTGTTTGCATTTTGCTATAAATAAGTGGTTCTTTGGTTGAATTTTGGATACACGGCCACAAAAAAGGTTCGCCAACACTGCTATATGGTTATAGCTGTATATAGTTACATACTATATAGTTATAGCTATATATATATATATATATATATATATATATATATATATATATAGTTATAGTTAAACTGTTGATAATCTACAGTATATTCTCTAACTGATAAACAAAGTCATCTTATTTGCACTTACGGCGTTTTTGTCTTTCTCGACAAAGGTCAATGTCTTGGCCAAAGTTCAAAAGGTCAGTGTTTACACTTATATCATCACTATTTCTTGTCTCTTCACGAATAACCTGATATATATGATACAATAGCTCGTCACATCATGTTATACAGCATTATGAGATTAAATACAGTTTTGTAATGCTTGATAACAGACGCTTGATATTGGTATCAATTCTTTGATATCAATACCCGTTTTTTTTAATTGTGAGATATTTGTGTGATATTGCATCAGTTGTGTGAGATTGGATCATTTGTGTGAGATTGCTTCAGTTGTGTGAGATTGCATCAGTTGTGTGAGATTGGATCATTTGTGTGAGATTGCATCAGTTCTGTGAGATTGCATCAGTTGTGTGAGATTGCATCAGTTGTGTGAGATTGCATCAGTTGTGGGAGATTCACAAAAGCTATAGTAAATTTAGTCTCGAATGATAGAGAAGTAAATTGAAACTGTGAATCTAATGTCCTGCTTTCTTGGTACAGGGGTTTAATTATAGGCTTTACATCTTCTGATCGCAACATAACATACAGCCGTACAGTCCTAGATACATGCCGGGTTTGTTACAGCCTACAGCCCAAGATACATGGAGGGTCTGTGTACTACATCCCTAGATACATGCCGGGTTTGTGTACAGAACTACATCCCTAGATACATGCCGGGTTTGTATACAGGACTGCAGCCCTAGATACATGCAGGGTTTGTGTACAGGACTACAGCCCTGGATACATGCCGGATTTGTATACAGGACTGCAGCCCTAGATATATGCCGGGTTTGTGTACAGGACTACAGCCCTAGATATATGCCGGGTTTGTGAAAGGTTTTATTTAATGAGAGTCCTTTTTTATTTTCTCAAAAGGTAAATCCTAATATACGTGCAGCCCCTAAACAAGTATCTAGCCCTGGTCCCAACTGACTTTTGTGCCCTTGACACTAAATACTTGGTTTGAAATGAAAGTCGAACATAAAACAGGCTAATTATTTCATTTCCCCCATAACGTTAACCTAGTTCCTAAATTTAAAAAAAAATGTGTACACAAAGGTCATATTATTTCAAGACACAACCAGCCGATAATTATTGTCTTTTGATCAAATTGGTGTCTACAAGGAAGGGGAAACTATTCAATTAAACTGCACCAGATGTTTTGATGATGAACATATAAATATTTTTTCTCCCCAAACACATTTTTATGATTTTTTCTCAGCCTATTAAGAAATTTAATTAAGCGGCCCCTAGACAATTACTTCTTAGAACTCTCTGGATCTGATAAAGGCTCATCAAACACAAACACACACACATACAAACACACACACAGAGATAAAGCAGGACCAGTCTTTTCATTCCATGTAAAACTTAGAGTAGGCTAAAATATTCATTTCTTTCTTCTTATTGTTTTGTTTAACCATTCTTCACGTTCAGAATTTTTGGAGTTTATAACTTACTGTACCGAAGAAATGCTTGACTATATCCATCTCTCGCTCTCTCTCTCTCTCTCACTCTCTCTCTCTCTCTCTCTCTCTCTCTCTCTCTCTATCTCTCTCCCTCTTTCGATCTAGGCATACACATTAGGGGCCGTTCACATATTATATAACGCCGAAAGAAGGGGGGGAGGGGTGGAAGTGGTTGCCAATTTCTTATTTTTGTTATATTGGGGGAGTTTTTTGTGTTAAATAATGTTATGGGAGCGGGGGAGGGGTAAAAATTGACATTTTTGCGTTTTATAATATGTGAACGGCCCCTTAGATTTTATTTCAGAGAGAGAGAGAGCAGGTATACCGTAATTCACCTTTACAACACATAAAATGTAGAACGTACATGTCGCCAAGATCTCCTTTGTCTTCCTCTCCTCATGGTCAGTCTAATATGCTGCTGGTTAAAAAGAAAAAAACAAAATAATAATAATAATTATAGATTAACAGATAATATTAAAATATTACCAACCAAAAAAAGTATCAAGTGGCAGACAACTGAAATAAAATGATTTTTGTGTGTGTGTGTGTGTGCTCTTCACTAAATTCAGTCATTAATTTTATAAATTTACCAATTTTTTAGTAGAACAAATTAAAAATTTTTTTTTTATTAAACTGTGTTTATTTCTGCATCAGTTTGAAATTTTTTTTTTTCTATTTAAAAAGTCGACTTAACCGGCTTTACTCTATCACCTCTTCACTCTATCGCGGCTTCACTCTATCGCAGCTTGACTATATCGAGGCTTCACTCTATCGCAGCTTGACTATATCGAGGCTTCATTCTATAGGTATCCACAAACCAAAGCGAATTTCGGGTATCTAGGTAACTCGCGAAATTCGCCCCTCTTTCGTGGCAATGTATTTATATGGAGATGCTCAAACCGCGGCTACACTTTATCGCGTTTTTTTAAAAAATAGGCTATATCAGTTGCGTACATTAATAACAAAATTAATATGGTATTTTAAAAATATTACATAAGTATTACTTTCCCTCCGTTTGTTGATTATATTGGGCTACACGTGTGTGATTCGGTCACTATAGAGTGTTTTCCCATGTCTAGTAATCTCCGTTTGTTGATTGTATTGTGCTACACGTTGGTTTGGTATCTAAATAATTTTTTTCCCATGTCTAGTAATCTCCGTTTGTTGATTGTATTGTGCTACACGTTGGTTTGGTATCTAAATAATTTTTTTCCCATGTCTAGTAATCTCCGTTTGTTGATTGTATTGTGCTACACGTTGGTTTGGTATCTAAATAATTTTTTTCCCATGTCTAGTAATCTCCGTTTGTTGATTGTATTGTGCTACACGTTGGTTTGGTATCTAAATAATTTTTTCCCATGTCTAGTAATCTCGAAAAATGATTCGAAACGTAAACAGAATGTCGCAGACCACATTTCTATCCACGTATTACACATGTATCTCATTTACAGTAAAGGAAAAAAAAAACTTCGAGGAAATTAACCATCGCTACATTACAGGGCTCTCCATTTTGTTTTATTCAGGTATAGCGACAATATCTTCAAAAATGTTGCTATTATGGTTTTATCCATTGCATATAGGAAGAATAAACGATTTGACACTGACTTTGAGGTATTACTGTAGTGAGCAGACATAATGCTACCCCTCACCCCCCCCACCCCCACCCCCGGGCGTCAGATATAAAGCACTGAATATACCGACCCAACCCCCCTGGTGGCCGAGTGCTTGCTGTTTGTTCAAGCGTCTTTACATTTAGGACTATATTATGCTGATTCAGCTACGTTCTACTATTGTAGATGTATAACTCAAATTAATTAAAGAACTACTAAATACCCCATTTTACACAATAAATAATAACAAATATAATAATAATGTAGACTTACAGTTCGTTGTGTTGTTGACATTTATGTTTCATGGACGTCACCGTAATATTCTTTTTTTCTTGTTCACTCAAAGATAAAAACAGATATAAAAATAACCAGAAAAAAAAAATCCCCAAAACATACACACCAATTTCTTACCTTTTCTGACTAGCTCCTGTCTTAAAAAAAAATGGAAGTAGCCAGCATGCAACAGAGACCCACTCAGTGGCGTAACCAGAATTATATCAGCCCGGATTAATTTTTAAAAATCATTCCGTTTATAGAGTTGAACAACTTGAAAGCTGTATTGGAAATAATAAAAATGCTTTAGAATACGAATATACTTTGAAATCGAAACATGCCTAAAAGCTGATTTCGAATTTTTTTTTTTTTTTTTTACGTACCCCTCTCCCCCCCCCCCCGCCCCTTGCACGCCCATGCCATCTTTAAGCTAATCATAACATTTAGGCCAATTTTTTGCGCTTTAAAGCATCCAGTAGTATCTTACCAATTTTTTTTTATGCAAATCTAAAACTTTTATTTCTTTTTGGACAACTGATTGACCAAAAAAAAAACAACGAACATGTCAGTTTGAAAACAGACACAAACCCTTTTCTTATGAAAGGCTACTGATTTTTCTTTCCCCCAATTAATCGATGTAATGATACAACTAAATAATAACAATGTTTAGTCAAAGCTGGCTCCAGCTGATCCTAAACCTCCGATAATTTACAGCTGTTCTCTCACACACACACACACACACACACACACACACACACACACACACATACACACACAAAACAATCACAAAGTCATTTTATAACAGATGCCCTGACCTATGACCTGATCATACACAAAGTGGTAGACACGGCCACAATGAGGGTGAAATGATAATGAGAGGACCATGGTAATACATGAGGACTGAATACTGAAGGAGGCATCAAACGTATCAGGGAGGGGAATAGATAGAAAAAAAGATGGAAAGAGGAAGACCGAGAAAGTATAAAAGAGGGACCGTAGTGGGGTTTGGGGGGGGGGAGTGGGGGAGAGGGTGGGAAAAGGGGAGGGGAGGGTGTGTGTCCGTTGTTGTTTAAATACGCCGCTTCATTTTGTTTGTGTTGGTGTCAAATCGATTCAGGGACTTAATCAAGCAGTACCTCGGGTCACTTCTGGATACTATCTATTAATAGCCGGACAGTGGTCAGTGATCAGACCCGAGATATGCCACAAAGGGTGAAACAAACAAACAACAACAACAACACAATAGCTGTGACACCACACAAACACGTAAACGGAAATATAGTGTAACTGTAAACTGATCTTTGATCCTGACTGGATTGTGATGTATGCTATTAGTTAAATTAGTGTGTACATTGTGAGATAACGTCATCAGCAGACAATGAGTAACACATGTGTGTACACACCAGCTGTTTTATCTTGGGTTTGATTTGAATAGTACGCAACATTGGAGGTTCCCAAAAATGTACGAGTCAAGACCCTTTGTGAGAACGGAACTAGTGTACTGGTTCTTTCATAGAACTAATAGTGTACTAATTCTTGCATAGAACTAACGGAATGGTTCTTAAGAACTAATAAAAAGCTGGTTTTTGTGATGAGTTTACATGGAAATAAATAGCTTGTTTTATTATTACCTATACTGCAAACAACCTTTCACGTTAAGTTTTTTTGTTGCTTTTTTGGTTTGTACATTTAAGGTTAGCGGCACTTCACTTATGTATCCTTCTAAAGTAATCTTAGAACAGGGGTGGTCAGGCAGCGGGGTTTTGGGGAAGTTGGTAGTGAAATAAAAAAAGGGGGGCCGCAATATAGTGTAAGTCGATAAAGTACTAAAGTGAGATACACTTCGATTAACTGTACGTGATTAAGCAAAGACAAGAAAAATCCCAGCAGAAATAAACAAAACATATGAATGATGTCATTGGTTCTGAGAATCAACACGTGGCTCTTATCGGTGGTACAGAGAAGCAGGTTGCATGCGATATAAAGTTAGGTGTTCTTTTACTTATTTTTGTCTAGGTCAGTGAGTGTCGAGGGTGACACGATGAAGGCCGTTTGAATGTACCTTATTTTTTTTTTTATCTTGAGTGATATTTCATGCGTAGACAGAAAGACATGAAGGAGTGTAAACATAATTATAGATAGATAAACTGACATACAGACAGTCAGATAGACAGAAAGATAGATAGATAGATAGATAGATAGATAGATAGATAGATAGATAGATAGATAGATAGATAGATAGATAGATAGATAGATAGATAGATAGATAGATAGATAGATAGATAGATAGATAGATAGATAGATAGATAGATAGATAGATAGATAGATAGATAGATAGATTACCAAGTTTTCGTTACACAAAATATTCCACAACAAGAAAACATTATTTTAAAAAAAATGTGAACCTCCTCCCGAGACCAAAGCTTATTGTAAAGTGGAAACTCATTGATAGAATGAAAGGTTTTGGAAAACAAACTGGGATAAAGACTATGTTTTATCCACAAACAATTAGCTCCATTGGGCGCAACGTATCAAGCTGGTGCTATTGATTGTCCCATTAATTATACATGATAGCCGGCTAGGTCGTGCATCGCTCCACACTCAATACAGTGCAGTAGATTGTAACTTTTTTGTTTTTAATTTACGTTGGAATCTTCCATCTTTTAGTGGACATCCCATGTAATGACGAAGTTCCATCTAGGAATTTAAAAATCAAAACACTGTAGCTTGGCCTGGACATTACGGCAGAGATTTAAAAACAGATTAGGAATAGTTCCTTGGGGAAATGGTTAGATTGTACAGTAATATATAAAAATGGATTGAATTGAATATTTATATAAGAGATAGACACAATATATATAAACTAGCTGTACCCTTGCAAAACCTTTGCATAGAGTTATATCCCCTTGGGCTTGATCAGTAGGCTAGGTTATTTTTTGGTTTCGGGCAGATCCGATTTTTTCATGATTTTATTTGAAACTGGAATACTGTTGAATTAATTCTGTACTTTCGATTTAACCCAGAACCTAAATCGCTATTATATTATTAGATAGAATATTGCAGAGGGAAAACTGTAAGAGTCGGGTACAGGGATTAAAAGAGTGAGAGATGGAAGATTAGGATGACAGATGGAAGAAATAAAATAGAAAGAAAGATGGGAGATCCGTAAGGAAAAGTGTGAGTGAATATTGGTCTACATCTTTCTGTGCACACGTGCGTATCTTTCTCTCCGTTCATTTATATTTAAACTAGATCAAAGGCCCGGTACCAGGACCGGCGAGTGACTCCTTTTAATTTAATTTGAACATCTTTACTAATTCCCCAGTCTACTTTTAGCTTCGGAAGTTATACACACGTACGTACGCCAGGCTAGCCGATTATGTGTTAGATACCTATATGTGTTCCCGTACTCCAGTGTGCCTTTTCAGTATGTTGTTTTTGTATGAATACGTCACGTGTATTTACGACTGTATTTGTCGCTAAATCTTAGTGCACATCACAGAACATACATTATACAGAAAAACTCATCGCTTTTTTAAAAAAAAAGTCTTCAGAAAATGACTAGAACAATGTCGTCAATTTTTTTTTTGAATTCCTTTTTTTAACAGTGTAGCACCTAAATATTGATACACAGCGGTTGGCAACTGGTGGTCAGCGGGCCACACATGATCCTGGAGAAAACGTTGATGGACATTAGAAGAAAATATACATAAAGCGGCTCAGTCCTGACTGTCCTGGGCTGTTATTTTACTTTTTTTTTGTTGTTTTTTTTTTCGCAAAGATACATACGCGTACTCACACACATTGAAAAGTGGACCATGGCAAAAATCAAAAGTGAACGTATTTAGTGGTCCGCTGGAAAGAGAGCTTGTGAATTTAGTGGTCCGCTGGAATGAGAGCTTGTGAATTTAGTGGGCCGCCGGAAAGAGAGCTTTAATTTAGTGGTCCGCTGGAAAGAGAGCTTGTAATTTAGTGGGCCGCTGGAAAGAGAGCTTGTAATTTAGTGGTCCGCCGGAAAGAGATCTTAAATTTAGTGTCCGCAATAATTTAAAAAAAGATATTAGTGATCGAACGTCAAGATATCAGTGATCGATCTACGACCCAGCACCTCACACATTGCATGTTCGTACTGTGCTTGGCCTATTAATGTAAAGATATTTGGAGTGTCTCTAAACTTCCGAAGTTGTTGTTATTCTATGTTTTCTAAATCACCAGGAATATGTGAAAGTCACGGAGGTACCAAGAAAGTCATTCGTCACGGCCCCCCTCCCAATGTGTTTCGAACTCTAGCCCGTAACATGCCTATCAGCCTTGCAAACTCACCGCCAATGAGTCAACCCTATGTTTATCAACACCATTCCCCCTCCATGGAAGTCGTGATTCAGTATGTCCCATAATATCTATTATTTCCGCGATACCAATCAAATCCGTTGAATGGGTTTTGATCCTAAATAATAAACAATCCCGGCGATCCATTCAATATCCCTTGACCACACCATACGGCGTTGACAAAGGCCTATTAAGACCACGGTCAAATAATAATAAAACTAACAAAAGCCCGGTAACTCTGTCCAAACACCAGGTTTCTGAAATCAAGACACTGGGTTGTCTTCCCTTCTGGAGGTGGCGTGCAATATCTCAGTACCCTTCTTCCGGTCCCACGTGCCTTATAATCTCCCCTCTGTCGCCATGTTGGCAGATTTAAGTGTTGTAATAGAAAGATAGAAAAAAAAAACCCATCAACTATGGTCTGAGCAGGTTGTCGAGTCCATTTCGCACGTTTCTCGACCACTCTAAAGTATAAAAAAAAACATTTAATTGTTGTTTTTTTTTGGCGAATGGATCCTTCAGGCTTTTTGGGTTATCTGCCCTTTAGACGATTCAAATTGAAGCCGGTCTGAAACATTCAAGTGGGGATGTTCGCTGATTCTAACGTCACCTATTAGAACATGTAAATAAACAAAATATAATACTGCACATGATGTTTGTAAATGTCATGTTATTATTGATAGAGCTATTCATATGGATAGACAAACTAAGCTGCCAATATCCATCCACCCCATCCCCTTGTCGCGAGTCCTGTTTTGCAGCTATCTAAAATGGCTAAGCTGATCTAACAGTGAGAGTGGGGGTTCAGAAAAGGCTAGGTTCATAAATATTCTTTAGGGTCCGTGAATTCTAAGCGTCATTAGTGTCATAGACTTTGAATTGCCCCTTCCCCCCACCCCCAATGTAACTTTGCATAGGCCCCCTTCCCAAATGTACCTCTTCCCGGGGCCCCTAAAAATGTAAGAACGGCCCTGAATATCGTGTTTACTGTCTTATGCCTAAATCCCATATTAATCCGTTTCTAAAAATCGTTCAATTACTAAATCGATCGAGCTTTTTTTTTAAATAAGATTATGTCCTGCTTCTGTTTGCCATAACTTCAATTATTCTAATTGATTTTGACAGTAATTACACTCGATTTTTAGGCAAACAATTAGAAATTTGAATTCACCAAATTATTATTATCTCAGCGAAATAAATAAAAAGTTTTAAATTATCATCGACAAAAAAAAATTTTGAAAAAAATTACAACTGCCTTTCACATTAGCTTATTACAAATACAAAACTTGTCAATGAAACATAATGGACGTGGGTCACGCACATTAAATACGACAAGTTTTCAAATTCAGAGGCTTACCTAGGGTGGCGGGGGGTCAAAAATGGAAAGTCCCCCGTGCCCCAGCTTGAGGGGCCCACAAAATGTTTTTTTTACATTAAATATTAAGTACATAATCTCATGTCATGGTGTCGAATGTCAAAATGCAGGGGCCCCCAAAAAGGCCAAGTCCCAGGCCCCCCCAAATCCCTAGGTTCGGCACTGTTCAAATTCCAGGATAAAAAAATGAATTGACTGTTGTCATTTTATTTTTTGGTCTGACTTTAATTTTTGACATAAGATCGTTTTGAATCGAAATCATACATTCTTTCTTCAAATGAGTTCTTTCAATAAGAATTTGGGTAATAATCTACTTCCGGTTTTGTTTATTTTCTTTGCTGTAAGTTTTTTTTAAACTCGTTTTTTAAATCTGCATGTATCATTGCGCCATGCCGAGGGTGTTCTAACTGTTAATCACCAAGAACCGGATTACGCCATTCTCCTGCAGCACACAACATACCTCTCTTGTCGCTGTTTATTTTAATTAACTCTCCAGACTTCTGTCTTGTGGACAAGCTACAGATGTCAATTATTAACTCGGCATCGGACATGGCTGATGGGAGTCTTGAATTGATAATGACCTCCCCTTGCAATACCTCGTTGGTCTCATCATATAGATAACAATGAATGTAAGACTTGTGAATACCTAGAGAGAGAGAGAGGGGGGGGGGGCTGGGGGGGGGGAGAGAGAGAAAAGATTGTATTTTGTTTTAATGTGCAGCAAATATGTTCTAAATAAACAATAAATAGTTTTTATCTAATTAGTGAAAAAAAATGGAAGAAATATATTAAAAAAAATTTTAGTAACCAAAGGAAAAGTCGCTTTCACAGAAGTCGTACAATTTACACACAGAAGTCGTACAATGTATTCATTGCAGCTTGTCATTGTTTAGAGTTTAATATTTATGAACATTAAATAGATTACCTCTAATGAGATATCTTGTTGTGCGCACACATGCGTAAGAAAGCGAGTTTTGGAACTATGTGCACTGAACCTTAACAGACCGTGTTCGAACTGGGAAGATGTAATGGATAACATTTTTTAAAGCCCATTTAAGGATGAGTTGTTCATTTCATAGAAGTTAGATCCTATAATACCGCTATTGGTGGCGGCTCATTTCATAGAGGTTAGATCCTATAATACCGTTATTGGTGGCGGTTCATTTCATAGAAGTTAGATCCTATAATACCGTTATTGGTGGCGGTTCATTTCATAGAAGTTAGATCCTATAATACCGTTATTGGTGGCGGTTTTTAGGTTACCCTTCTTTCACCTTCATCTTAGCCGAGGGTGCTATTGCAGCTGAAGCACCAAAGGGGACATACTACCTAATAAAGCCCAATACAGTACCAGCAATTGGTCGAATGAAAAGCTGTCTTCACCCTGGCATAAAAAAATGTTGTTAATTGGGATACATTTTTTTTATGTCACTATCGGCGACTTTTGTTTTTTTTTTTGTATTTACATGTCAATTTAGTCGTGCAATACATACCCGTTCAGATCTTTATTCACACGCGACATTTTGGATGTGCATTATGTCATTTCCGTTGATGAGTCAAAGGTTATTTAGGGCGAGCGTTCACAGACATTGGAGTGTTTAGAAGCTGATGGTCATCTCCAGTTGATAAGGTCAATCCGCATACGGTGGAAGTTCGATCTCTTAGGAAAAGATCAGTTTCAAATCTAAAAAGTCTGGGTCCAAGTTGAGAAGGTCAGTTTGTAATTTGAATTCTGAATTCCTTTTGCTCAATCGACCGACAGATTTATGAATAGAAACAAGTGAGCTCTACAATAACGGTTCTAAATTTTTTTTTTTTTTTGCTAATGTACCCCCAGATGATTCAAGAGCATTTCCGCTGGTACCGCTCACACGTAAGTTCGCGAATATATGTACTTATTTGTTAATGTGATGTGCGTACCTCTCTAATGCAATACTTGGTCACGTGTTTTGGCGAAGAGCAAAAACGTCTTCAAATTTTGGCTCTTTGAACCGAAAACTATTTGTCGCTGAGTACCCCCTGTATAATCTTTCCAGTACATCTGGGGGTACAAGTACCACCGATTGATAACCGCGGCTCTACACAATGGTTCTAATATTAACGACGAGTGAATTTTAGATAAAGACAGTAACAACAAAATCTTTTTGCAAACTCGCTCTTATGTCTTTGTGTGAGCTAAGCATAGACTCCCGGATATGTTTTGAAGACTTTATGCGAACGTACCTTCGAGGTACTCTGATCACAAGATTTAATAGCAGTCAATACTGAACGGAACTTCTATGGTAAAGGGGGGGGGCAAAAAGTAAATAGGTCACGTGATAAAGTAGGTCCCAATTACAAATGAGACCCTGTGAAGGTTGTTAAATTTGGTATTGATGTTGGGGGTCTGATTGCAGTTGCAGTCAGAATGAATGTGGAGGCGCTGCTGTGGTAGCGTGTCGCTGATGGTACTCAAACAATTCTCAAATGAACGTTCAACACAGTGTTGCTGATTCTTCGTTTTATTAATAAATACAGACTTTAAAATATTATATTAAACTTTGAATAAAGGCGCATAATACAGGCACATCTTAAGAAAGTCAAATAATACACAACTTGCTATATGAAAGCAAAATAGTAACTTCTTTTAAAGTTAGACAAAAATACGTCCTATACGTTCAGGATCTAAAAAGTAACTGCCTCTATCTTCAAGGCTTGTTTCTAGTGTTGTTTTCGTCGACGAAAACTAAAACTAAAACCTTCGTTAACGAAAATGTTGACTTTTCGTCAACGATAACTAAAACTAAAACTAAAATTATCAGCAAGACTAAAACTGGACGAAAACTAAATCTCGTAGACAAAAGACTGAATAAAAACTGAAACTAAAACTCCCCAACGAAATAAAAACTAAAATCCCCATTTATCGTCTTTTCCGGTATAATGTTGACACATGAAAGAAAGAACAACAAAAGATAAAAAAAAAAAAGAAAAATGACAGCCGACGATATAAATTTTGCTTTGAAAGTTTGAAATTGCCATGCGGTTAGATCAAAGAGTGTCGTTTTACAAGATACAGTCGATTCTGCTTAATTGGGACACATCGGGACCGAGGCTTTTTGTCCCAATTAAGCGGCTGTCCCAGTTAAACATACACATTTACTATTGGCTTCTTGGTTTGGTTTCTTTGAGATATGTCCCACATAAGCGGTGTCCCAATAAAGCGGAATTCACTGTATTTTTTTTTACTTTGTTGATGTTCATGTATTTCTATTCAATTAATTGTTTTTAACCACCCAAATTGTATTGTTTGTTGAACTCGGCATATTATTTAATAATATAATATGTGTTAATTATATGATATTGTTTTATTACAAAGTTTTCAATTTTAATTAAAACATACAGAATTAGAATTTAATACCATTCAATTAATTATTTTTAATGAAATGTAGTAAATATTAAAAAAATGAATTAATAAATAAAAACAATTTATAAATATAAATAAACACAAATGAATTAACAACTCAATTAACAAACATACACACAAGAATACAGTAAGGTATATAATTTATCACTATATAACCTATAAACACTTACAGTATATACATTTATATATATATATATATATATATATATATATATATATATATATATATATATGTGTGGGTGTGTTGTGTGTGTATAACTGACAGATGGATAAAAAAATTAAGTTTTCTTTTCTGTCGTTCATTGAAACATTGAACAAATAGTTGACAGAAAGAAAGTAAATGAATGAAAGAATCTAAGAATAACATTTATAGACCTCGGCGCGCAAAGAGTCTTCAAAAGAAGATTAAAGCTAAATTTTTCCTTCAACTCGCCGACCGTGGTGTATTGATGGGGAGGTGGCTGTCGTTAATATTGGTAGAGTTGATGGCTGCTAGTAGGGATTGAATTTATGTAGATGACAATGTATTAAAATCGCTATTGTTTTTTTGCAAATAGTGGCACTAGTAAAGTATCGGTATAGAGTATCGAAATTTTTTTGTTTAAATTGTATCGGCGATACACAAATCAATACTTGATACAAAAAGGATCGGCAATACAGCAACCAATAAAAAAAAAGTATCGCCGATACTGTATTGGCCGATACCGATACTTCAATACTAACAACCCTGAATATAAGTCATCAAAATAATAGAATTACTTCACTCTTCAAGTAAACTGTTGTTACTTAGTTTAGTTATTTCAGAGTTCTAGGTCTTAGAAAAAACACGTTTGTTTTAATTTTGACTTACGTTTTCGGTTTCTTATTGTTATTACGTTTTTAGTTGTTTTTTTGTACATGCACTGTGTGGAGAAATAATATAGTCTAAGTTTGATGACGCAATTCGCTAGGCTCCGCCCACCGCAGTATCTATGGCGTCATTCCGCCATCTTGAGTGTAAATATTGGGAGCTTTAGTGTATACGTCATTTGGTACAAATGACGTATATTAACCGACAGTTGGGAGCACATGCTTTGTTTTATAGTTAGTCTAGCTGTGGGCATCAATGTAGATGGATGCATATTTACAGTTTGCTTTTGTATTCCTCCTGATTCTACCTTTATGTCAGTTCATGTTCAAGTATTAAATGATTGTTTGATGTTACTTCACTGGAGTTAACTTCGTGATTTGTGTTGTCTGATTTATTACACCCTCTACAAGCATCATCATTAAAAGGATCCGTAACATATATTTGGCACCTCCGACGTCGAACTGACTGACTTAGCTGGATTCAGGAGCAGCGGAGTGAGTACATTAAGACTCGTTGTAATTACCGGTTAAGTATTCATCGGTGAATTACGTGGCGGCCACCACTCTGGGTGCGCGCCGTGAAAACTGTTTGTTGAAGTGGCCAACCCTATTGTTTGCTGAAGTGGCCAACGTTACTGTTTGCTGAAGTGGCCAACGTTACTGTTTACTGAGGTGGCCAGCCCTATTGTTTGCTGAAGTGGCCAACGTTACTGTTTGCTGAAGTGGCCAACCCTATTGTTTGCTGAAGTGGCCAACGTTACTGTTTGCTGAAGTGGCCAACCCTATTGTTTGCTGAAGTGGCCAACGTTACTGTTTGCTGAAGTGGCCAACCCTATTGTTTGCTGAAGTGGCCGACGTTACTGTTTGCTGAAGTGGCCAACCCTATTGTTTGCTGAAGTGGCCAACGTTACTGTTTGCTGAAGTAGCCAACCCTATTGTTTGCTGAAGTGGCCAACGTTACTATTTGCTGAGGTGGCCAACCTTGCCGTCTGCTGAAGAGGCCTACCTTGCTGCTACTGAAGAGGCCAACCCTACTGTTTGCTGAAGAGGCCAACCTTGCCGTTTGCTGAAGAGGCCAACCTTGCTGTTTGCTGAAGAGGCCAACCCCACTGTTGCTGAAGTGGCCAACTTTACTGCTTAAAGTGGCCAGAGTTGCTGTGTACTGACGGGGCCGACGTTACCGTGTGGCTGGGAATCACCTCCTCATCGTCAGAGGACCCCACCATAGGATCACCGAGGATCAACAAGGGATCATCGAACATCGCGGACAGGGATCACCAAGGATCAACCCGTGTGTTAGTCAACCCCACATCGAACATCGCGGACCGGGATCATCGAAGTCAAGGAACAAAATTTACTATTGTGTATTTCTTTATATGTAAGTTGGCATATTTTTTTATATATATATTTATTACTAGAATATTGAAATCTGGTGTAATTATTTGTTTGTTGTTCTTGGTGGAATTCTGTATTTAATACAGTACAGGTTAAAATAGGGTCCACCCTGAGCAGCCAAAACATTTAATTTGCTGATTTTTTTAAAAAGGAATTTTGTATTTATTTAGTTATTACTTGTATGTTGATGACATAATAGAATATTTTTTGTGTATGATATATAGTATCAAACATCTTCATTTATTAGTTATAATTGGGTTTGGTTACTGCCATGTCATCAATTTTAAATATTGTTGAAGCTGGTAAAGCACTTGGCCTTACAGGCCAAGAGTTACAAACCTGGGTATCTGTAGAGAGAGAAAGGGTGGAAAAGAAAGAGATGGAAGAAAAACAGAGAGAGAGGGAAGAAAGAAAGGAAAAGGAAAAGAAAGAGATGGAAGAAAAACAGAGAGAGAGGGAAGAAAGAAAGGAAAAGGAACAGAGAGAGAGGGAAGAAAGAGCCGCAGAACGGGAAATAAGGAAGGAAGAAATCGCGAACGAAAGGGCGCGCTTAGAGTCTGAGAACAATAGACAGTTAGCTAACCCCGGAGTTAACGGAGCAGGTGATAGAGTGACCACATCACTTAAATTACCTTATTTTACAGAGGGCGTTGACAGTATGGACACATACTTGTCTAGGTTTGAAATGCCGAAGAATACATGGGCCGCGTCAATTTTAGGATTCATAAGAGGCAAAGCTCTGGATGTATGCTTGAAACTAAATGAAAATGAAATAAAAAATTATGATGTTGTGAAAGAATCATTAATGAAGATTTATGGTAACACATGTGATGGTTACAGGGAAAAATTTAATAATATTCGCCCATCACGAGAGGAAGACCCCAATTTATTTATCACCAACCTTAGTTTGTTTTTTGATAGATGGGTGGCTCTGTCTGGGGCGAAACAAGAGTACCATGATTTAAGGGAACTGATTTTAGTAGATAGGGCAATTAATGTGTGCCATAAAGATTTAGTGGCATTCTTGAAAGAAAAAGGGCCAAAAACTTTAGAAGATGTCACTGATTTATTGAGAAAATATAAGTCTGCACATCCAGAAAAACCCATATCTAAGTTAGAACCAGACCATAACCAGGATGTGCTGTGCTTTGCTAAAGCTGTACCATATCCTAACCGTGGCCGTAGCTTAAGTCCTGGGAACAGGAATAGATCCAGTGACCGACATGACGGGGACAAATTATGTTTCTCATGTGGGAGAGCCGGACATAGATCGCGAGACTGCAAAAGGGGAAATGGAGGTAGTGATAGTCTATGTTATCTGTGTAACGCCAGGGGACATTATGCTAGGAACTGCACTTGGTCCCGGGGAAATAGTCAGGGGAGAAAAGGACAACAGACCAGAACCATGGACAAGACCAGACAGAGACAAAGAGATAGGGTACAACAGGCAATGTTAGTTCAGGGGGGAGGTAATGGTTTACATTTTTACCCTGGGTTCGTTGGTGATGTACCTGTGAAGGTGCTACGTGACACTGGGGCAACGTGCGTGTGTGTCCGTAGATCATTGGTGAAAGATAGTGAATTCACGGGAAGAATGGGTCTATGTGCGTCATTTGATGGGACGGTACATGAGTTACCCATAGCCACCATTAATCTTAGAAGTCCATTTTACACAGGGCTAGTTGAAGCATTAGTCATCGAGAAACCAACTTATGACGTTTTAGTGGGCAATATTGAGGGCGTAATAGAGTGTGATCCCATGGAATTGGATAAATGGAAAAAACTTAATGATCCTACTAGAAACTGTAATGCTGTGACAAGGGCTCAGGCTAAGGAGGAAAACCTCCATAATCAGTCATCAATTAGTAGTACAGATAACTGCTTAATTAATACTCAGGAAGTAAAAATTATACAAAGGGAAGAGAATGTAGTCAACTTTCCTAATCCACACATGACTGACAATGTTAAATCTAGTGACATTCCTGTGGGTGAGATGTCTGACAGGGTCACCATAGATGGAGAGAACTTTTTTACCGAACAGCATAATGACGTGTCATTATCAAAATTAATCAACCGGGATAAAAAATCATTTAGAGATAGGGAAATCATTCAGTTAAAAAAGGGTGTTTGGGTTAGAAAGACACAGTACATGAATAAAACGGTGAATCAACTTATAGTCCCAATGAAGTATAGGAAATTAGTTCTTAGGACAGCCCACGATTCACCTTTAGCGGGTCATTTGGGCGTTACTAGAACCAAGTATAGGATCTTAGGAAAATTCTTTTGGCCCGGGGTTACCAGAGACGTAAAGAGATATGTTAGGACGTGTGACCTGTGTCAATCAAAGGGGCCCAAATGTACCAGGGGGGAAGCCCCATTACAAACAACCGATGTAGTTGACAGACCGTTCACAAAATTAGCTATTGATATAATTGGACCTATGCCAGTGCTGTCCAATAGAGGGCATCGCTTTATCTTAACGGTGGTGGATGTATGTTCCAGATGGCCAGAGGCAGTGCCTCTTAAATTCATAAGGGCTGAGGACATAGCACAGGCACTAATGACTATTTTTTGTAGGACAGGCTTCCCAGATGTTATTTTATCTGACAGAGGTACTCAGTTTGTATCTGAATTAACCAACCATTTTACCTCTGTATTGGGGATCAAACAAATCTTTACATCGCCATACCATCCCCAAAGTAATGGAATTTGTGAGCGACTGAACGGCAGTATAAAAAAAATGATCAGTAAAGTGTCTGATGACAATCCGGGAGACTGGGATCTCATGTTACCCTGTGTGTTGTTTGCGTATAGGGAAATTCCACAGGAAACAACAGGATTTTCACCTTTTGAAATGGTGTACGGTGCGAATCCAAGGGGTCCACTGTCCCTACTTAAGGACTTAATGATAAGGAAAGATTTATCCCCTGACGTAAGAACTGCCTATGAGCTAGTGATTGATACAAGACAGAGACTGATAAAGGCCTGTGATGTGGCTAGATCAAATGTTTTAACCAAAAATAAAAGCACATTATTGAGGGTTAATAGGGACAGGAAACTCAGACATATTAGGCCAGGTGAAGATGTACTTGTCTTATTACCGGACAAGACCAATAGATTATTCATTAAGTGGCAAGGACCTTTTAAGGTTACTAGAAAGGTGACAGACGTGGATTATGAAATTAATATTAGAAATAGGTTAAAGGTCTTTCATATAAACATGTTGAAAGTATACTATAATAGACCAATTGAATTAGTTCAGACCGCTGAGAGACAGGTTCAAAATTGTTTCATGTTAAGGGAGGAAGATGTACCTGACGCTGACATTCAGACATGTGAGGGACCTGAGGTGGGAAACACGGAAACATGGGAGGATATAGCATTAAATAACTTAACTCATGACAAAGTGGTTAGTATTAAGACACTTTTGGGTGACTTTACCGATATTTTTTCTGATAGACCGGGTAAAACTGATATAATACAACATGACATAAAGCTGTCAGAAAACTAGGTTATCCGTTTGAGACCATACACCCTCTCATTACATCACCGCGACTATATCAAGAAAGAGTTAGAAGGGTTACAGAAACAGGGTGTCATAGAACCATCAGAGTCACCATATGCAGCTCCCATAGTGTTAGTTAAGAAAAAGACAGGTGACATCAGACTGTGTGTAGACTATAGACAGTTAAATAAAATAACCATTATGGACTCGTATCCCATGCCCAATCCTGAGGAGTTAATGACCAGGCTAGCCAGAGCTAAATATTTTTCTAAACTGGATTTAGCAAGAGGGTATTGGCAAATACCACTGACCCCTGAAGCCAAACCATTGACTGCATTTATAACTCCATTTGGGTTGTTCCAATGGAATTTCATGAGTTTTGGGCTAGTAAATGCACCAGCCACATTCAATAGGATGATGGCCAAATTATTTTCCCATAGACAAGACACTGTTTGCTACCTGGATGACATTTGTATTTTTCATGAGGACTGGGATAAACATGTTAGGAGTCTAAGAGAAATTTTTACAGTTTTAAAGAGACATAATTTAACCGTGAGACCGACTAAGGTAGAGATAGGACTGACGGAAGTAACTTTCCTAGGACATAAAGTGGGAAATAATATAATAAAACCCATAGGTGAATCAGTGTCAAAGATATTAAATATTGAAAAACCGTCATCAAAGAAACAGGTGCGCAGTCTTTTGGGCTTATGCAATTTCTATCGGAAGTTTATTCCGAATTTCGCTCATATAATGGAACCTCTGGCTACTCTAACTAAAAAGGGAGAGCCAAACAAAATCATCTGGTCTGATGAATGTCAACGGGCCCTGGAGATTATTAAAACCGCCTTCGCTCAGGGGCCCATATTAAAGTTACCTGACATAGGTAAACAATTCGTTCTGGCCACAGATGCCTCGGCCGTTGCGATAGGGGGGCCCTGTTACAGAGCCACAATGGTGTGTTACACCCAGTGCTATATGTCAGTCGTAAATCGACCTCACCAGAGACAAGATATGCCACAATAGAGAGGGAGGGATTAGCCATCACATGGTGCATTACAAAATTGGCAAGGTATCTGTTAGGTGCCCAATTTATTCTTCGGACTGACCATGCGCCGCTGGCATTTATAAATTCCAAAAAGCTAGGGAATAATAAAGTAGCCAGATGGTCACTCCTACTGCAGGATTTTAATTTTATCGTCCAAGCTATACCTGGTAAAGAGAACGTTATTGCTGACACGTTATCACGTTGCATTTGAAATGAGCTTAAGTTCTCAACAAACCTATGTCCTGGCAGTAAGAAATCTTGTGTACCGTAATGTTTATGTTACATGTATTATATGTTTATATGATGACATGTTGCATGTATATGTTTATATGATGACATAATGACATTTAATAATAATTGATGATTATGATAAAAAAAAAAAGAGAAGTCACTTGAGAAAAAAAAAAAAAGAAGAATAACTAGTGACATGAAAAAAAAAAAAAGTCACCTGAAAAAAAGATAATAGAAAAGATATACAAGTGACATGAAAGAAAAAAAAAATTAACAAGTCACATAGAAAAAAATATCTAATAAAATAATGAATATCAGTGACGAAAAAAAAAAATTAAAATGATGAGAAATTTTAATTAAATTCAATATGTTTATACATATATGATTGATGATATTTATTATATTGTTTGCATGTATTGATTTATAATTCCATGCAATATTGATTTGATGAATCATTGTATAATTTATTTTGTTGTTATGATGATTTGGGATATTTTCTACGATTGAACTTTGTTTCATGTGGCTTCCTTTTGTCGGTATTAGTATTGGGTTTTACATGATTACATCATGCTTAGGTAGAGGGGAGAAATGTGGAGAAATAATATAGTCTAAGTTTGATGACGCAATTCGCTAGGCTCCGCCCACCGCAGTATCTATGGCGTCATTCCGCCATCTTGAGTGTAAATATTGGGAGCTTTAGTGTATACGTCATTTGGTACAAATGACGTATATTAACCGACAGTTGGGAGCACATGCTTTGTTTTATAGTTAGTCTAGCTGTGGGCATCAATGTAGATGGATGCATATTTACAGTTTGCTTTTGTACTCCTCCTGATTCTACCTTTATGTCAGTTCATGTTCAAGTATTAAATGATTGTTTGATGTTACTTCACTGGAGTTAACTTCGTGATTTGTGTTGTCTGATTTATTACACCCTCTACAAGCATCATCATTAAAAGGATCCGTAACACACTGCAAGTCTGCTAGTCTACAACATAGTCAAAATTTAGTCATGGTATTGGCACATAACACAATGTGATAGTGTGACTTATAATGTGTCAATGAAGTGAAATGACTCAGTTTCAGTACACTGAGCTGTCATCTCTGTGACTACTATTATTATGCTTCAATCTGTTTCAACAATTGGTCATGAACAATGATGTTATTTGTCATTGGTGTTTACAAGACTAAAACTAAAAGTGAAACTAAAATGAATAAGACGAAAACTAAAACGAAAACTAAAATTGGGCCTAAAACTAAAACTAGACTAAAACTAAAATTATTACAGAAAAAAACGAAATAAAAACTGAAACTAAAATAGGACCTGGGACTAAAACAACACTACTTGTTTCTAAGCAAAATCTTACATGACGTCAAACTAGAAAAACTACGTCACATAACAATATAAAAATTCCTACTCTCTAGAGTCACTTAAAAAGTGTGATTAACAACATGCACAAACTAAATCAATTAATGTATATTTAAATCAACCTTAACTCCTCGACAGACCCTATGGTAAAAGCCGTCCCTGTGGTAAAGAGGCCACCAATGGTGAAGGAGGCCGTAATGGTAAAGGGGGGCCCCCGGCGATATAGTTAGCCCATCCATAAGATGGGCCCCTGTACTTGAATGATTTCCATCCGTTTGTATTAACATTTGACAAGAAAGAAATTCTCGTTCAGCCGATGAGGGTTATTAATAGGGTCGGAGGATGAAGTGTTGAATGGATCTGATGTTTAGCTGTCGTATATGTGTGTTGTTGTTTTGTGATGTCAATATTTAGGTGCTACACTATTTAAAAAAAAATTTAAAAAATACACAAGTGGCGTCATTTGGTTGTTATGGCCATGCGCTTTCTGTATGATTCTTTGCAGTAGACAAAAAAGTCAGTAATAAAGTGAGTCTATACTTAGACCTGATGACCATATGTACAGTGTAGTCTACGACCGGGTTGGATGTATTTATTAATATATATTTTTTTAATCATGCCCGTTGCCCCCTGAACTCATGATCTATTCCATTATCTGTGGGAGGGTAGAGGGGGGGGGGGGGGGTAGACCACGCAGTTTTAAGTGTAAGGCATCAAAATAAATGATATTAACATGGAATTTAGACTAATATTTTGAACATCGCTACATTTAACAGACTCAAGAAAATGTTAGCAGTTTCAGCAAATATATATGAATTACCATTGATTAATGTTGTTCTAATCTCGGAGTCCTTAAATATATGATGATTTATTTATAAATGGCGACTTGCTAACCATTTTAACCGTTCGGGTCACCGTGCTGCCTATGTATGACCAATGTGGCGCTGACCTACATGGGGGGTGGGGGTGTGTAATGGGGGCAGGTCCGTCGCAATGGAGAGGTCAACCTGAATACTTGTCTGGGTTTCTTTCTTTTTCTTTTACTTTTTTTTAAAGGGAACCTTAACTTTCCATAATCTTATAAATCAGTGGATCTCAAACTTTTTGTGATTAGCGACACACCAATAAACATGATTAGTTTTTCGCGGCACACATGCGAAGAAAGAAGAGAAAATGTTTAAGGACGAATATCTAGTTGAGTCCATTCTTGACTGAGTACATTGTTAAATATTTCGTCGAATCACTTCAAAGCGGCTCAACATCGGCACTTTGAGAACCTCTGTTGTATACCATATGACGGCTGGTAAGTTTCAGACTTTCAGTAGTGATTATGGAGTTCGGTGAATGATCAGAAGATACAGAAACCTCCCGTTACATGGAACTAAAAGGGACAGAACTCTACCCACAAGATAATAACTTTACATCGACTATAGACCTAAAAAAAAAAAACGTTTCAGTACAACTGGCTACTCTATCCGTGACCTGGTCTTGTCAACCTCGATTTAGATTCGCTTCAGAGGTTAACTATTTATATAAATGAAAAAAGAGAGAGAGAGAGACAAAAAAGATCTTATAACTTTTGACAGCGTTCTCTCCCCTCCCCCTTCCAGTCACTAGATGGAGCAATCCGTCTTAGTTACCGGCCCCTTGTTAACCTCCTGCGTTCGCTTGGTTGGTCTGGACAAGCGTTGCTATGGTTACTGCTCCGGCACCGTCACGTAGAAAAAAATAAAAATGAAATAAAAGCAAATTTTTTTTTCTTTTTTTTTATTTAAATACGGTAAATGAGTAAAGGAAACCTGAAAGTTAATTCTTGTGTAACTCATTAGTTATACCATGACCGATAACGTCTGATAACCCAGGTCCGTGATGATGATGTTGACATTATCTGGTCAGTGGAGATGAATGTCAGGCCATTATTTACATATTTCATTGTTTGGACAGAGGCTCCACTAAATGTTGTTTCTCTGTCTTATTTCTGGTATATTTCTGTGATATTTATGTTATATTTATCTAATACATAATCGGCTAGCCTGGCGTTCGCGTACGTACGTGTGTATAACTTCCGCGGCTAAAAATAGACTGGGGAATTCCAAAATTTTAGTCTCACTCAAGGGGAGTTAACTCTTGCTTGGCTAAAAATAATACTCGCCGGTCCGGGTACCGGGCCTTTGATCTAGTATATGCATATTGTTCCATACTATTTCAGTTGTATTTCTATTATATTCAAATTATATTTCTGTACTTGTATGGCTAGATTTCTCTTGTAAGTGGCGTAGCTAGGCGGGTCGTATGGGGCAGCCCTCCCCGGAGCACATAATTGACCCTTATAAACCAACTAATACGAAAAGACTTGATAAGCTCGGCTTTGTTAAGGACTTCCGGCCCTACAGTGTGAAAGGGTGGGGGTCGAGGCTCAGTAACTATGCTAAAGATTGTCTGTTGGGAGGTTCGAGTCTCACCACCTAACCAAGCTTACTTCGGCCACCTTTCCAGTCGCTCCGTGGTAGACGCTATTGTTGGGATCCACCGTGTTGGCCCCCTTGGCTCTGCTCTGCTCATTATAAAGAGGGAAAGTTGATGGATCTTATAAAGTTGCACTGCTAGGTGTTGGGACCATGGTCTATCATCTCCCCCCCCCCACCCACCACCACCACCACCACAGGACTAATTAGTCTGTCGACAACTCACCGTCTCTTGGGTGACCCTACGCCCTTATTCCGACCCCCTCCCCCTGCCCCACGCACTTACCCACAGGACGGGTTCCCTCGGGACCTGAAGTTATTGAATCAAGTAAATATTCTGTATATATCTTTATGATTAATAAGATGCAGGCCGGACTAGACACTTTACGATTAACCAATACAACCAGACAAAGGGGGAAAAAAAGATGGAAAAAACAACAACACAACAGCTAATCAAGAATGATAACTGCAAATGTTATAACCAGGTCATCAAGGGAGATAAATAATCTACTGCTTTATAATTTCACATTGAAATGAATATTTAACGAAATAGTGTTGATTTTTTTTTTTTACTTAGTCCACCATTTTGAAGTTCAGTGTCACAGGCTAGAGTTGTGTTTACACAGTGTCATACTGTCACTGACACATCCCATCTGTCACTGGCTGGTTTGTTCTGATAATTAGTTTCGGTTCATTATTTAAATGAAGAGAACTTGAAGAACTGAATCAATGAATAATGAGGGGGGGGGGCGGGACAGGACTCACAGGGTGGTGTATAGGTAGGGGGTAGGGGGGTTAATCCTATATTTGCTACTTGCGATTTGAGTTTAGGTGAAATGCATGGTTTAAGCTAATTTGGTGTTATACTATGTACCGTAATGTTACGTTAGGGAAAAGGAGGGGGGGGGTAGAAATAAGGGAAACATAAATTTAATGAATAATTTTAATGTGACAGAGTTGTGGCCCCCAGTGATGGGCGTGGTCGTTCGATCCTATAACATAAATGTAAAAACATAAACTTCTCTTGGTCATTTTTTTTTTCGCTAACTTTTTTGTACGGCTATATGAGCCATTGTTTTTATCGTGTGTCATGTGACCCTAGTATTAATTAAAGTTTTGTCATGCGATCCCAGAAAGAGTCATTTGATGGGTGGGTCTACCTTGAGTCATATGACTTAACGTAATGAGTGGTTTCTCTTGGGCATTGAAAGTTCAAACGAAAATAAATATTCACTACATAATATTCACTACATAGAGTCACGGGGAAACGCAGCCATAGTTGAAAGCTAGCTAGTCATGTAGTCATCGGCGTTGTCACATGACGGGGCCGTCGCAAAAGGCAAGCAGCCAGGACACTTATTAAGGGGCCCGACAACTTGGCAAGAGGCCCGATCCCTGAGGAACTCTCTGTAATTATCAAAATTTTGTACAAGTTATTTTCCATTTTTTTCCTAAAATGAGAGACAAGGGTCCCTGGGGCCCCAAGCCTCTTAGCTTGTCAGGGGCTCTTATATTTTGTTGCCTTATAACCTTGTGTTAATCCACTGCTTGGTAAATGGCTTGTACTATTAAAACTTTACCAGACCATTTTTTTTTTGTGTATTCTAAACTAAACTTCAAGAAAGTCTGTTATATAGTTTTATTTATTCTCTGCGGGATTTGAAAGAAAAATTTTTGTTTTGATTGGTCCAACGGACCACATTACACATGGATAAAAAAATTCTTTTTAGAAGCGGGAAGTAATTTTTTTTTACTACTAAAACAGAGATATCTATTTACATAAGTCTGAAATATTGATTCACATAACTGTGGTGAAATTATTTTATTCCGATTTCAGAAATAACATTACTGGCAGATATATACTTTAGCGTCTTCATCTGGTAAGGAAAAAAAATTAATGACAAAAATACTCTCCAAAGAGATTGTTTTCTAAACAAAGTAATTTCTTATTATTAGGGCTAAAAGATTATACAATATCCCTATTATGTAATGCCCTTAATGTATGTAATGTCCTTAGTACAATATCCCCATTAAATGATGCCCTGTATGTCGTGCCCATTATATGTCTGCTAAACATACATCAAACAAGGTCATCCAAAATGCAACGGACTTGAACAAGCAACAACGATTGACTGTTTCATTTAAGATAATTTTAATATGTGACGCACATGTGGATCTCCCGGGGTGGGGGGGGGATCTCTTTATTTTGTATTTAGGGGCTGAATCCTGGGATATTGTAGCGAAATGCGTTTGAAACAAAGTCACACAAAAAAAAAAAGAATAGGATATGCGCGTAATATTTTATTGAAAGGTTTTTAGCGGATGATCTTTGACAGTGGGGACTTATTTATAGCAGTCCCGTCCCCTCTCCCCACCCCACCCCCCTCCACCCACTTCCTCAGAATCGAAGGCACACGAACGATATATTTTATGGTCTGTCTATTTAGGCAGACATTTATGTGGAAGCTGTCTGTGGAAGTGTATGTCTCAGTGTGTTTGTTTGTTTGTGTGTGTGTGTGTGTATGTGCGTCAGTGTGTGTCTGTGCTAGCATGATTTAAAGACCCTTTTCCTGTCCGCTGACAAATGTACTGTCAGAAAACACACACACACACACACACACATGAAGCAAAGAAATGACAAAAATAAATAATCAAACAATTTGAATATTGCTCAACTCACATAAATACAGTTGTTGCCCTCTGCGATGTCTCACAAAATTGACATAACAGTGTGCTGGCCATTGAGGTGGGCCAACTATAGCACGTGGTCCACGTGCGGTCCTTTTTTTTTTTTTTGCTGCTTTATTCGACCCACCATTGAAATCTAAGTCCATTGAAAGATAATATTAGCAGATTACCAATCTTTTCTTAATCCATCACTTCTCTGCAGTGTTCCCCTCTAGGATGTGTGCGTAAATGTGAGCACACAACTTGCTGAGCGCGCGCACACATTTTGTCACACAGAGGACAAATGTTTCGAACTGTTTTCTTTTTATAACGTTTTGTTGCACACACAAGATTCAGATTAACTTCCAAAGTTGCGCAGAATAAATATCCTTTCCGGACACACACCATTTGATTAAACATTGCCTTAGACGGAACATCGGCTAAGAAGGAACATCGCCTAAGATGGAACATCGCTTTAGTTGGAATATCGCCATAGATGGAACATCGCCTTAGATTGAAAATCGCCTTAGATGGAACATTGCCTAAGATGAAATATCGCCTTAGACGGAACATCGCCCTTGCGTCTAATTTAAGTTTTCCCACCTCTGATGAAGTCAATAATATTGTACCATAATGTGTGGGGTATCGGGGGAAGGGGATTTGGGGGTGGGGGGTGGGGGTGACCATCCTGAGCAATAGATCGGTGGACGAGAATTATCTGGACATAAGAGAGTGGTACATGTCCACCTCATTCCTCTTTCCTCCACAATAACTACTGCTGGGTCCAGTGTTATATCCCCCTCCTCCCTCCGTCCCCTCGCTCTTCTATAAATATCGCTCTATTTCTGTCGTTTACAAGCCATTAAAACGTGTTTGGACTTCATTTCTTTCTCTCCAACACCCGTCTCCAAACCCATTATGAACATTAGGAGCTCAGCCTTATAGATTTTATTGTGCAGGGGAGGGGGTGTCGGTTTTTGGCCATTAGGGTATCTCATATTTTGGTGTGAAACTTGCTTTGTCTGTTTATCTCTGCCTCTCTCTCTATCTCTCTCTCTCTATCTCTCTCTCTCCCTATTCTCTCTCCCTTCCTTTCTTTCTCTCTAACACTTTTACCCCCCCCCCTCTCTTATCGTCGATTTCTCTTGTATACTATTTTTTTGTTCATCCTTGTTCCTGGCCAGTATTATCTTTCATTATGACATTTGGTTTTTCTGTATGGGGTTATAAAAAGTAGCCAATGAGATTTGTTCGTTTTTATTTTTTAGATAAGATGAGTGGACAAAGTGTCCGTTATAATGTCATGTCCTTTATACAATATCCCCAGTAAGTGATGCCCTGTATATTATGCCCTTTATATGTCTACTAAACATACACAAACAAAGGCCAACTAAATGCAATGGACTTGAACCAGCAACAACGATGCTTAGGCCTATGCCTGGGTCCTGGTGATGTTGTGAACGGGAGGAACCGCTGTAGTGAATATGGGTTCGAATCTTGGTAGTGTCAGTAGCCTGTGGGCTCACTGGTGCCCCCATCCCCCCCCCCCCCACACAACTCATGGACCTGATGGTGGGGACATAGAAAAAACAAGCAGTTTAAGTCTTTTCCGTTCCGGACAAAGGACATTTTAGAGCATTTTCGCCGGTTACGCCGGACGAAATCCGTATTTTTTTTCCGTGTTTTGATAAATAGAGAGGGAAGAGGGAACAGTTAAATAACTGTTACAAAAATAAATAATGATTACGCCCCTTTGATTAGTTTTTATTATTTATATTTAAAATATAGGCAAAAACGGTACGTAGGAAAGTCTTATTTTCGGCCCTGAGATGTCAGATCGCGAAATGAACTTTTGATATACACTTGGCAGGCCAAGACCTACAAAATGATATATACATCATGGGTCTAGGACTTATGGTTGTTGAGATCTAGGGTGATGACGGACAGACAGACAGACGGACAGACAGACAGACAGACAGACAAAACGGGGACAATAGAGCATTTGTTTTTCGAAAATACTCTAAAAAGGAACTATAAAACTGTCCCAACAGTTTACAAAGGATTATCAGATTTGTAAAGAGCCCATCGACATGGTAGTTTTTTTTTAACTAAATCGTTCTAATATGTGGATATTAGAAGTACAGACTGTAAATTTATGTGTCATTAAAAATGATAGAACTATTCAGAATGCATTAATATATAACCGTAATGCTAAATAAGATAAAAATTACACATGTAAAAACAAAACCAATCAACAAATAGTAGACGCGAAGTGAAAAACGTATTAAAAAAAAGACTAAGTGGTGTCCCGCGACAAATGAGTGTGCCGGCAGACGTAGTGTGCCACGAAACATTAGTGTGCCGGCAGACGTAGTGTGCCGCGAAACATTAGTGTCCCGGTAGACTGCTGTGCCGCGAAACATTAGTGTGCCAGCAGACGTGGTGTGCCGCGAAACATTACTTTGCCGGTAGACGTGGTGTGCCGCGAAACATTAGTGTGCCGGCAGACTGCTGTGCCGCGAAACATTAGTGTGCCAGCAGACGTGGTGTGCCGCGAAACATTAGTTTGCCAATAGACGTGGTGTGCCGCGAAACATTAGTGTGCTGGCAGACGTGGTGTGCCGCGAAACATTAGTGTGCTGGCAGACGTGGTGTGCCACGAAACATTAGTGCACCGGCAGACGTGGTGTGCCGCGAAACATTAGTGTGCCGGCAGACGTAGTGTGCCGCGAAACATTAGTGTGCCGGCAGACGTAGTGTGCCGCAAAACATTAGTGTTCCCACAGACGTAGTGTGCCGCGAAACATTAGTGTGCCGGCCGACGTGGTGTGCCGCGAAACATTTGTGTGCCGGCAGGCGTGGTGTGCCGCGAAACATTAGTGTGCCGGCAGACGTGGTGTGCCGCGAAACATAAGTGTGCCGGCAGACTGCTGTGCCGCGAAACATTAGTGTGCCCACAGACGTGGTGTGCCGCGACAAATTGGTGTTCCCACAGATGTGGTGTGCCGCGAAACATTAGTGTGCCGGCAGACGTGCTTTGCCACGAAACATTAGTGTGCCGGCAGACGCGGTGTGCCGCGGAACATTAGTGTGCCGGAAGACGTGGTGTGCCGCGAAACATTAGTGTGCCGGCAGACGTGGTGTGCCGCGACGAAACATTAGTGTGTCCGGCAGACGTCGTGTGTCAGGAAACCTATTTTCCACAAAGAGGGGTAAATATAAGAAAAGAAAAAGAGATTTGCAGACATGGTTTTATATCAGGGACGGCCATAAGTAGTTTGAGACACGCTCGGGAACAGGTTTAGCTGCATATCCGGGGGGGGGGGCGCAGGAATATGTTTTTTTTTTTATTATTGCGTATACACGGCAAGTCGAAAACAGATCCTGACAAGTTGAACAAATATATATTACACAAGCGCGTGGAGGGGCTACTATTTTAGGGTGGGGTAAGGGGGACCAGCCCTATCACCGGACATGGATTTTAGATGACATATGTATTAAAAGGGGTGATCATTGTATTTTGAAACTAACATTCTGTATCTCATTGACAGTGTAACATACAGATGTATCTTGTTCTATTTTTTTTAATCTTGTCTTCTCTCATGTCCACAGACAAATCTCCAGTGGGCCTGGATGAAGTGATTCAAAGCCTCTTTTTTTTTGGTCTCACACTCCTGACCAGCTCAGCTGACCAGGGATGTAACACTGTGACCTTATGGGGTAGAGGAGCTCATATAAAAAGTTCGGATTCGACCTTCTCTATGAGCACAAGAATGAAGTCAATGTGAATGAACAAAAAATATCACGTGATCTAGTGTCCAGAGTCGAATGTGACATAAAAACAGACTTACCGTGAACAGACTTACCGTGAACAGACTTGCTGTAAACAGACTTATTGTAAACATACTTGCTGTAAGCAGGTTGTGATATCTAGCAGCACACAGAAACTGAAAGAGAGAATTATTCAATGAATTACTAATATATTTCGGTAAGTATTTTTCAAACAATATTTTACTTGTTCTTAGTCCTTTTGTAGGGTGATCCGCTAACCCATTCTTTAAGGTTGAAACGCTCCTGGTTTGCACAGTCAAGTCAATGTATTCCACTTTGTTCTCTTAAGACTTAAATTTTTACCTACAAAAAAAAAAAAGAGTCAAAGGCGGCTTTATTTGGAGGAGGGGGGGGGTGTTAAGGTATGGTGGTTGCTGTGAGGACTGGTTATGGTCATTATCTGTTGGACCCACCCCAATTCAACCCTCTTCTCAACAACACAAATCTACCAATAGAAGTATCAACACATATAATAAATAACACATATTATTACACATACCCTGAACTCATGTGCATCATTCATATGTTGTTTCTATGGAGAGGTAAACTTTTACCACCCCCCACCCCTATCAAAGGTAATCGTATAAAGCCCCCTTCCCCCTCCCCTCCCTCCCCAGGACAGTTAGAACTAATACTACCTATATACCCCCCCCCTCACCACTTCTCCCGGACAGTTCAAACTTGTACTATATACCCCACCCCCTTTTCCGCGACGGTTAAACTGATGTTATATAGGCCTCAGGCAGTTATTTTTGTTTATGGCAGGGATGTTCTAAGTACGGATCATGTAAGTACAATTACAAGTACAAGTACTACAAAACATGTTCTCAAAAACAAGTACCTAGTACCCAACCCTGGCTTACGGCCTGTGAGCCTATGGTCCCCAAAAAAAAATTACGAATAACCTCCCCTGATGCACCAGTGCAGTAACTTGTATTACAATCATTTCCAACTTGTATTACAATCATTTCCAACTTGTATTACAATCATTTCCAACTTGTATTACAATCATTTCCAACTTGTATTACAATCATTTCCAACTTGTATTACAATCATTTCCAACTTGTATTACAATCATTTCCGATCCTGCCGTGCAAATAATTGCATCAAGTCAATATTCTTTCAAACGATAAGATTGATAGTTTATAACTGTTTAGTTGTAATACACATTGTTTCTCTTTGTTATTTCATCTTCTAACTTCATCCCTCTGCCCTTTATTTTATATCTACCAGTCGTTTTTCTTTCGCCACATTCTTTAAAATACTCTCTTAATATCTGAGCACGAATTTACAAATATCTCTATGTATACAATTTTAAACAGGTCAACTTTCCCAAGATTATCCTGGTCGTTGTTTATGAATAGAATTGGCATTTCACTTTTTAAACTTCTAGTTCTAACAAATAGTAAACGCACTGTGTCTTTTAAACGTTTCTTCAATTGAATTATCAATGGAGTATTTCATTGATTACTTTAAATGTTGACTTATTTGTATTACATTTATACGTGTAAATAAAAAAGTATTAAAAAATAATGGTTCATGGCTGGTCTACTCATCATACCATCACGTTAATGGATGGTCTACTCATCATAAAGTAAAGTAAAGTTCCCTTCTTAGCCCTAACGGGCCATCGGGGCAGATGAAGTGTAGAATTCATCTGTTTCTATAACCTCGGCATATAAAGGGATTGTGTGGTTAGCACAACGCCCAGCCGCCTTTACTTCCCCAACTTAAAGTCAGGTACCCATTTAAAGCTGGGTGGATTTGTGAGACGACTATGCACGAAATTTTACCTGGAAAAATTCCATGGGCCTCACCGGGGATCGAACCCAGGACTCTCAAGTCGACAGTCGAGTATCTACACCACTCGGCCATCCGTCCCACTCTACTCATCATACCATCACGTTAATGGGTGGTCTACTCATCGTACCATCACGTTAATGGGTGGTCTACTCATCGTACCATCACGTTAATGGGTGGTCTACTCATCATACCATCACGTTAAGGGGTGGTCTACTCATCGTACCATCACGTTAATGAGTGGTCTACTCATCATACCATCACGTTAAGGGGTGGTCTACTCATCATACTATCACGTTAAGGGGTGGTCTACTCATCATATCATCACGTTAAGGGGTGGTCTACTCATCATACCATCAGTTAAGGGATGGTCTACTCATCATACCATCTAAGTGGTGGTGGTCCACACATCACAATATCTTACCGACTAAGTGAGCACCTAGAATTTCATCTTCCTGATGGGCTGAGCTGTTAAAATACTTAGCTTCCCATCATTTTATCGCGATAGTTATCTTTACATTGTAACATTTTATTGATGGTTGAACCCATCTTACTATCCCGATGATCTGTCTCTAGTAAAGAAAAAAGAGCGTTTCTCTTAACAACATCACCACAGCAACAAATGTTTCCTCCCTCTCCACACAGCCCCCTCACCCCCCCCAGTTTCCCCCCCCCCCCCGTATCCCGCTGAGCTCTTGTTGGTATCAATCTATGGCGGTCCTGAAAGCTGCTCACGTTGAAACATGTCATCATCCCATTGATTGATCCCTTGATCAGGGATCGGGATACTCACACTTGTCTCATCTTGAATGTGTGTGTGTGTGTGTGATGTGTGTGTGATATTTGTTTGTGTGATCTGCGTGTGTGTGTGGTAGTTTGTGTGAATGTCTGTACTTACATATATATGTGTGTATATATATATATATATATATGTGTGTGTGTGTGTGTGTGTGTGTGTGTGTGTATGTGTATTTGTTTGTGGATGTATGTATGTTTAAACATACATGAATATATATATATATATATGTATATTTATTTGTGTCTCTGTGATTGTCTGTCTGTGTCTGTGTGTGTGTCTGTCTGTGCCTGTGTCTCTGTGTGTGTCTGTATGTGCCTAAGTGTCTGTGTGTGTGTGTCTGTCATGCTGTCATAACGCAGACTTAAATATCGTGCAAATTCCTCTTCCTCAAGCCGGAATGAGTTAATGAGGAGTAAAATGTTACACAAGACATGAGATTTTCATACCTGGACCTAAACAATTAAGCCTACTATAAGCCATACCTCTGTTTTCGTCATCTTCGACTTTTGTCGCTTTTTTTTTTCCCATGTTTCTTTTTTTGTCAATTGTTTCATTTTTAACAACTTCCCGTTTCACCATGCCTGTAGTCAGGGGCGCCGAGAGCCAACAAAGGTCCCAGGGCAGGACATCATTGCGGGCCCCTTAATAAACAATGAGTCGTGAAAAAATTGACATGGTCGGGGCGGCCGGGCCCCCTTACAGATGCGGGCCCCCTGGCAATGACCCCCCAACCCCCCTCTCGCCGTGCTTGCCTGTAGTTTCCAAAGTTTGATTATTTTAAAGTTATTTCTCTTCTCTGCAACAAAATCGGTTCCCTCTCCATCCCAATAGCGTTCTCCCTTATTCCAAGACGTTCTCGGAAAGTCTAATTATCACATTAATTGCTCATTTATTATTTACATTATAACTTTTTGTTATGACTAATAAAAACATTATATACTATGAATGAAATGGTTGTTTATTTGTATGCTTTATGGAGTGTCTAGACGAGTTAATTTGTTTACATTGACTCAGATGTAAATAATTAATGCAGTTTTCGTTGGATTCGGTTTTCTAAGAACCGATTATATTTTTTGAAAGAAATATCGATAGTATAAAAAGGGACGTAACCAATGTTCCCTCTAAGGTGTGGTATGAAGTGAGCACAAAATTTTGTCTCTGAGCGACATTTTGTTTGAGGCCAAAATTTGTGAACGATTTAAGCGATGTCGTCCGTTGGAGTGAGGGATCGTAGTGTAGTATGAGCGACGCTCTGAATTCGTGTGAGCGATCGCTCACGCGCTCAGCTTAGAGGGAACATTGAACGTAACTGTAAGTAGAATGTTTACGTTTCGTTAATGTCAAAGTTGTTGTTAACAGATTAAGTAAAAATAATGAATTAAAAAAACAAAATTAAATTCCACATCACAGAAATGAACTACTTTAAAATGAATTATGTGTATTTTTTAAACTGTTTTTCTCGGCAAATTAATTGCTAATTTCTAGTAACAATTCCATAATTCATGTCAGTCAGTCCATCCATCTACTCACCCATCTATTTAAGCCTCCGTCAATGATTCAATCATAAATCCACCTATTTATTCATCCATTTATCCATCTATTAAATCCATACATAGATTTCCATCTTCCATCAATCTAATCGACTATTCATAGATTCAACCATCCATATATTCAATAAATCTTCTAATTCATTCATCCAATTATCAATAGTTCATCTATCCATTCTTTAGCTCATATTTATCTATCAACCCGACTATCTTTCTCAGTATGTTTGTCCTTCAATCAAGCACTTATCTATCTTCGGTAAATCTGTCTATTCGACTTTAATTCCACTAACCTCCTACTTATCTATCCGCATGTACATACATCTACAACCTACATATTCGTGTGACCATCTTCAACCTACATATTCGTGTGGCCATCTTCAACCTACATATTCGTGTGGCCATCTTCAACCTACATATTCGTGTGGCCATCTTCAATCTACATATTTGTGTGGCCATCATCAACCTACATATTCGTGTGGCCATCTTCAACCTACATATTTGTGTGGCCATCTTCAACCTACATATTCGTGTGGCCATCATCAACCTACATATTCGTGTGGCCATCATCAACCTACATCTTCGTGTGGCCATCATCAACCTACATATTCGTGTGGCCATCTTCAACCTACATATTCGTGTGGCCATCTTTAACCTACATATTCATGTGGCCATCTTCAACCTACATATTCGTGTGGCCATCATCAACCTACATATTCGTGTGTCCATCATCAACCTACATATTTGTGTGGCCATCTTCAACCTACATATTCGTGTGTCCATCTTAAACCTACCTGTCCGTCTGTCCATCATCAACCAAACTATATGTTTGTCCATCTTCAACCTACATATTCGTGTGCCCATCTTCAACCTACCTGTCCGTCTGTGCATCTTCACCCTACCTGTCCGTCTGTCCATCTTCAACCTACTTTCAACTCGTATTTTAATGAACCACGCATAACGTTTACAGAAACAAAAGAATTCTTGCATTCCACCTTACCCACAACCCCTTTCAGTTCCACCCCCCCCCCATAACCTCCAGTTCTCTCCCTCTCCGTGGCCATGGTGCTGTGACCAGGGACGGCCATAAGTAGTTTGAGACACGCTCGGGAACAATTACACGGGGATGAGGAACGGCGAGGGGTTGGGGGGGGAGGTAGACTGTACAAGAGATAAAATATAAGGGGCAGTTTGTGTGTGTGTGTGCGTGTGCGTGTGTGTGTGCTCACCCTGTCCGTGGTGTGGTCCCTGCTTAACGCGAGCAAATTTACTCGTTAAACTAACGCAGGAGTTGAGCCGCGCGCGAGATCAATGGGCATGTGAGGGCGGGGCAGTGGGGGTGGGGGTGAGGGGAGGGGTAGACGGTGCACAGTCAAACTATCACGATTTTTTTTTCCATTTTTTGTTGCCGCGATGTGGAGATGATGTGGAGATGATGTGGAGATGATGTGGATATCATGGCAACAACAAAAAAAATTTCTAGACAGTGGAGCGTGGACTTTGTGTTTGTAATAAATTGACATTTTTATCTACAACGCTGACATTTTAAACATTCAACAATTTATAAAAGGTTGACATTTTTCATAGAACGACAAATTAGACTTTTTTATTTCCTTCAGATCAATTCCTCCCTTCCACCCTCCCAACATGATTTTGAATTCAAATAATATTCGTCTACTTTTTTTAAAAAAAAGTTTGTATTAGACACAAATACTGTTATTAGCGAGACATTTTTATAAGCACAAGGTCGTTCGTTATCATACCCTTTTTTTTTTTGTTTTTGTCTGACAGTTTGGAGCACCGTTTGTCACAGGGGTGTGACTACGGTCTGAGGGGCGAGAGCACATTGCTACATGTCTTGGGTTTGAATCTTATCAATGTTGAAATACGTTCTCTAAGCTGTAAACGTCTCTAATCTATCATCTGGCCACTAAGTCAAGCGAGCTAATAGCTAATCCGTCTCAAGGGTTTGATTCTGATCAAGTGAAGAACGGTTGAACCTCAGATAGATAGATTAGATAGATAGACAGACAGACAGACAGACAGACAGACAGATAGATAGATAGATAGATAGATAGATAGATAGATAGATAGATAGATAGATAGATAGATAGATAGATAGATAGATAAATAGATAGATAGATAGATAGATAGATAGATAGATAGATAGATAGATAGATAGATAGATAGATAGATAGATAGATAGATAGATAGATAGATAGATAGATAGATAGATAGATAGATAGATAGATAGATAGATAGATAGATAGATAGATAGATTAGTGTATGGATGGATTTGGTCTGTGGGTGGGTGGGTGGATGGATGGATGGATAGATAGGAAGAATGGGTGAATTTTGATGGGTAGTGAAGTACTATTGTATGTTACTATTGTATGTTACTATTGTATGTCACTATTGTATTTTACACCTTTACGTCATATTGTACATACTATAATCCTAAACAGTCTGGGAATATTTCTTTCGTTTTGAACACGTCAGTTTCCTCTTGACCCAGAAACAATACAACCCGGGGGTGGGGGGGGGGGGATATACAAAAACATTCATGACATTATGTATGCTTACAACCGCCGAGACAAGCTACTTTAATAGGCATAATACTGAGAATGAAGACAATTAAATCCTGCAATTAGGAATTAATTGGCCGACAACAGAAGCGATGGATCTCTTTCCGTGATTAGACGAGGGTAAAGGGTTAGGGGGGAGGGGGAATGAACTTGTGTGTGTGAGTGTGTGTGCGTGTGCGTTTGTTGAATGGGGGGGGGTGTGAGGGTTTTTTTTAAAGAAAAAAAAATGAAACAATCAATGAAGCAGTAACATGACGACTTGGCAAAATGGAGGAACAGAAGAAGAAATAAAAAGAAAAAAGAAATAAGAAAAAAATTGCCCGTCATTATGAGGAGCGACACATCCGGGTAACTCTCGTCGCAATCACACACACACACACACACATGTCAACGTTTGCTTACATGCATATATATACAAGAGCTACTTTAATCTAACAGGTTATCCAGAAAGCTCTAGGAGTCTTACGAGATTTCGATTTCGACTGAGTACATCAGTGGCTTCTAGAACAACGGTGCAATTTGACATTTCGAATGAGTACATTGGTGTCTTCTAGAAAAACCGTGTGATTTCAGATTTCGACTGAGTACATCAGTGCTTCTAGAACAACGGTGCAATTTGACATTTCGAAGGAGTACATCAGTGTCTTCTAGAAAAACCGTGTGATTTGAGATTTCCACGGAGTACATCAGTGTCTTCTAGAAAAACCGTGTGATTTGAGATTTCCACTGAGTACATCAGTGGCTTCTAGAACAATGAAATGAAAGGTACTGCTAGCCGTGCGCGGTAAAGCGCGTTACTGCCAACCTGAGAGAGAGAGAGCATCTGAGGGGACCACAGAATTTTCATGTCGTGAGAATATCTTTCTCCCTATGTCTCCCGTCGTGCCTCCATTGCCATTGCATAATCGGCGAAGATAAAGAAAGATCACTTTACAAAATGACACGCAACATAGTCAATTAATCAAAAGTTAGTGAACAAAATAAGTTAAACATTTGAAAATAATAAAAAAAAAACAGTTGGGTCATTAGGAGCCGCACAAACCTCTTCGAAGAGCTCTAAGAGGCGCATTGAGCCACCCCTGTTATATACGTCCAGCGCATACATTGGCGATTTGCTGCGTAGTGTGGTGGATGGGCATCAATCTGTATATAGATCAAAATTTATTATCAAAGTTGAATTTAAGCCATTAACAAGCCTTGTAAATTGTATCCAATGAAAATTTAACTTTTAATTGGCACACAATCATGTGACATCGCGTCAGTGTATCAGCTGCATCGATTGGCTGTATCCGGTATCTGTCTCTATAAATCACACCCAAAATCGGTCCAGTTAAACATAAAATGGAATTAAAAATTAAGAATATGATAACTCAGAGGGGAAAAAAATCTCACATTTCAGCAATAATCAAATTATGTTTTAAGCACACGATTAGTTAATATTTTTTTGATTATAATTTGCAAAACATGAGTTCATTGCTAAATAAAGTCAATTCAATGAACGCAGTAATGTTTTGACACCCCTACGACTTATAAAAGGCCGTCCGAATTTCGTGCTAGAAATACTACACTGGTGACAATGCCAACCTTTACTTTTACAATTTATAGTCAACATGGTAGCCACACAACCTTTACTTTTACAATTTATAAGCGACATAGTGACCACACAACCTTTACTTTTACAATTTATAGTCCACATGGTGACCATACAACCTTTACTTTTACAGTATATAATCCACTTGGCGGCCACACAACCTTTACTTTTACAATCTATAGTCCACATGGTGGCCACAAAACCTTTACTTTTACAATTTATAGTCCATATTTTAAACCATGATAAGAAATATATTGTTTTTTTTTTTGTGTGTATTATTTTAAAAAAGGGGGAGTTGTAATCGGCGCTGAGAAGAAAGTGAAGGGGCGCTACATGAAAAGAGTTGTGTCCCATTGATGTCAGGAACTCAACAACTCATTGAACCGTAACTGGAGTATTGGAGTATTTTACCAGGAACGCTCCTGTCGCTGGGCATCTTTTTGGTGCGGGGGTGGTTGCCCTAGTCCCACCTAAAGAGGTCCGCCGCTGTTTCAACCTTTCAAGAACACGCTCTTGTTGTATATTTGTTTATTACATCTGTTTCCTACAATGCTGTCTGACAACAATGATGGTACCCCGTACAAAGCAGTGTGTCTGGTCTAGGCCATCTTGTACTAAATAGTTCAACGAGACCGCTTATTAAAAATGCAGTCGGTATGATCTATTAGCCTGGTGTTCTTATATTCGAGAGCCAACAACTCTCCTCCTCTCCTCCCCCCCCCCACGGGGTCCCTCCAGGGAAAGTACTCTGGGCGGCTCCTTGCTTGTCTCGACTCCCTTGCTTTTGAGCTGTGAAAAAAAAAAAACAATAACTGTTCGAATCGTAATTCTCTTCGCTAACCTCTGCCCTAACCCAAGTCTTGACTGATATCAGAATCCCCAACAAGTGCTTACACACTCGATGCACACACGAACAACACAGTCGGTCATTGGCCTGACTACACCGTAAAAAAAAAAAAGCTCCAAAACGGTCAGAGATATATCGATCCGTCACGTGACACGTTGACAGTTTATTGAAAGAAAAATAAACCGTACAATTACCTGGATTATACAATGTATTTTGTTTTAAAAACTCCACTCGGAAACCCACCGTCCACCACCGCCACTACCACCTCCTCCATCCCTCTCCCCCCCCCCATGTCCACCATAGCAGCTATTGGAGTGATTCATTCTTCAGCGAATCACTCAGCTGTATTGCACGAGTTTATTGATCACAAATGCCTGCTAGTATCAACAGTTTATTACACTTGTTTAGCAAGTTTTTATCGATAAATGTTGCCTGTTTGTCTTTTTTTAAAAAAAAAGTGAATTTCACTAGTTTATTAATACATAATGCCTGCTGCTACCAATAGTATAATACACTTGTTTGTTAATACCTAATACCTGCTGCTATCAATTTTATAATACATTACATTGTTAATACCTTATACCTGGTGCTATCAATTGTATAATACATTACATTGTTAATACCTAATACCTGGTGTTATCAATGGTATAATACACTACATTGTTAATACCTAATACCTGGTGCCATTAATTGTATAATACACTAGTTTATGTATAGACAATAACTGTCGTTTTATGTAACTGTCAATCAATCATCCAATGAAATTACATTTGTCTAATATATAGACAAATTGACCTACATATGACCTAGGAAAAAAAAATGTTTAAAATTAAAAAGTTAAATTAGTTTACATTTTTTTTGTGTTTAGAACAAGTTCGTTGAAATATTCAATCAAAATCATCGGGTATTTCAAAGTTTTCTATTTTTGTATAGATTAGGAAAAAAAAAGTTTTATTCTAAACTTAACATGTCTGGCTCACAATTTGACTGCCTGAATATTTCATGAGTTGCCAAAATGTATCCACGACAGAAGGACATCAGTGAAGTGGTGATGGGGGAGGGGGGTGATGGGGGGGGAGAGAGGAAGGGGAGGTTTCAGTTTTTAAATTACAGGCATAAATAGAACGACAAAAAAAAGATTTTTTTTAAATGGAGGTTTTTTTTGTGGTTGATAGAGAGAGACCCCGGGTGTGGGGGGGGGGGGGGAAAGAATGTGGGGGGAAAAAAGGTAGTGAAAGAGAGGCGAGGAGGACTACAGATAGAAATAGAAAAAAAGAAAGAAGAAGGAAGAAAAGAAAGAAAGAAAATTTTAAAAAAAGAGGAAATGATCGAAAGGAGAAAGAAAAAAAATATATAGAAAGAGAGACAAAAATAAAGAAAGAAATGTGATAAAGAGATATAAAGAAAGAAAGAAAACAGAAGAGAGAGACATAGAAAGATGGAAAGAAAGAGAGAGAAATATATAGAAATCATGAAAAAAAAAAGGAAGAGAGAGAGATAAAGTTGGTGTACTGAGAAAGAGATACACTACCAACCGATTCCCTCACACAACACTCACTGAATAAGCTTCTATTTTCTGCGGACCCTTTTTAACAACCCCCAGCCCCCTGGTCCCTACCCCTCCCCCCGGGTCTCTCCCCCTGCCTGCCCCACCTCTTTCCAACCATGGCCCTGACCACTGTCAAGTATTTTGGATTCCCTAATTCACGGCAAGCAGCTGATAGATGCCAATAACGTAATTGAAAATCCACTTCATTCAAAATGTCTCTTCACTGCCTGAAATCTTCCCCTTGCCAACCCCCCTCTTCCCCGCCCCCCCCCCCAAATCAACCTCCCCCCCCCACCCCACTTTAAGCTATTGGACCCCTAGCAATAATGTTTCCGAACTAACAACTTTGCATTTATTTTTTTTTTTATTTTGGCTTTCCTGTAGTTGTTGTTTTTTCTTAAGGTCGCAGAAATAATATTTCTCTGGCCAGACATGACAGACCCCCAGTCTGAAACTAAACTTCTGAGATAAGTGAAGCCAGGGGTTCTCAAATTATTAATGACGTTTTTTGTTTTTTTTCTCTTTAAAAAAAAATATTATATTATTTGGCTTTTTGACATTGAAAACATATTGTGTTGTAAAAGTAAAAAAAAAAAAAATTGAACTTTATTTTTTTTTTGCATATTTTGTTATTGAAGTAAAGTTTCCTTTAAGCCCCAAAGGGCTCATCAAGGCAGGTGAAGTGTAGAATTCATGTGTTTCAGTAACACATAAAACTTAAAGCTCCTTTGGACCTTAAAGAAACATTAGGGCGGATGAAGTGTAGAATTCATCTGTTTCAGTAACACATAAAACTTAAAGCTCCTTTGGACCTTAAAGAAACATTAGGGGCGGATGAAGTGTAGAATTCATCTGTTTCAGTAACACATAAAACTTAAAGCTCCTTTGGACCTTAAAGAAACATTAGGGGCGGATGAAGTGTAGAATTCATCTGTTTCAGTAACACATAAAACTTTAAGCTCCTTTGGACCTTAAAGAAACATAAGGGGCGGATGAAGTGTAGAATTCATCTGTTTCAGTAACACATAAAACTTTAAGCTCCTTTGGACCTTAAAGAAACATAAGGGGCGGATGAAGTGTAGAATTCTTTTCTTTCTGTAACCATTGCGGGGGGGGGGGGGCATATAATGTGATCTTGTAGTTCACACAAAGCCCAGTCGACTTTACTTTCCAAACTAAACATCAGGTGCACATTCAAACCTGGGTGAACCTCATAGACTTTTAACCATATTTTTTTTTCGCCTGTACCTGAAGCAATCCCGAGGCTATCAGCCAGGATCGAACCCTTGACTCTCATGTCGACAAACGAGCGGTCTACCCAACTCAACCATCCGTCCCTCACAGAATGTATAGAGAGATATAATCTGTCATATATAAAAAAAACAGAGATATAAATTCGTCGTGAGTTAATTTACTACAAAATATTTTATACACCGGCAGTTAATTCAATTCATCTTGGGTGCTGGTTCGAAAATATGAGAATCCCCCCTCACCCCTCATGTCATATTTATGTTCAGCTCCATTATGATAAAATCGTTTATGACGTAGTGAAAAGAAAGGAAGTGAAATAGAGAGAGATAGAGAGGGGAGGGGATAGAGAGAGAGAGAGAGAGAGAGAGAGAGAGAGAGAGTTAGAGAGAGAGAGAAGAGAGAGAGAGAGAGAGAAGAAAAGCTGGAAGAAAAAGGTGGAATCATTTTTGTTAATGTAAGAGGAAATAAATGCATTACAATTCTGAGAAACAGATAGAATGGTCCTAGAAAGTTGTCACAATCAAACGATTTTAATTTTTTTTTTTTTTTTGGATTTGGATTTTTACCGGAAATCTTTCTATCAGACGTGACAATTTCACCCAGGAGTCTGTTTTAAACTGAAAGAGTTGAGGTGGATCATAGCTAGGATTGGTGTAGAAAGGGTTAACAATAACTCATTGTTGAACGTTTTCGGTCTCAAAACATTCTGTCCTGCAAACTTTTCTAAATAAAAAAATGAGGTGGAAAATGAATTGGTGAATAAAAAAATAAAATATCTTCCGGAACAAAAATCACCAGCAACAAAACAATTAACATCCACATTACCGCCATTGATATCATCAAGGACAAAAATCATTATCGACAATGTCTTGAAAAACGATAATAACATCAAAACCATTAAAGTGGAGAGTAACGGTAAGACAGGCCAGAGCCATATATGAGCTGTAGAGAGTAGCAAGACAGGCCAGAGCCATACATGAGCTATAAAGAGTAGTAAGACAGGCCAGAGCCATACATGAGCTGTAGAGAGTAGAAAGACAGGCCAGAGCCATACATGAGCTGTAGAGAGTAGTAAGACAGGCCAGAGCCATATTTGAGCTGTAGAGAGTAGTAAGACAGGCCAGAGCCATACATGAGATGTAGAGAGTAGTAAGACAGGCCAGAGCCATATATGAGCTGTAGAGAGTAGTTATACAGGCCAGAGACATATATGAGCTGTAGAGAGTAGTAAGACAGGCCAGAGCCATACATGAGCTGTAGAGAGTAGAAAGACAGGCCAGAGCCATGTATGAGCTGTAGAGAGTAGTAAGACAGGTCAGAGCCATATATGAGCTGTAGAGAGTAGTAAGACAGGCCAGAGCCATGTATGAACTGTAGAGCCAAGCCAAACTGAAGTCTAGCACAACAACAATACATTCTAAATTATTATCGACACAGTTTTAATCATCAATATTATCATTAACAATAACTTCATCAGAAAGGAAATCATCCTCAACTCCACCACCATCGACTCCACCACCATCAGCTGCACCACCATCAACTGCATCACAAACAACTGCACCATCATCAACTTCACCACCAACAACTGCACCACCAACAACTTCATCATCAACAACTGCATCACCAACAACTTCATCATCAACAACTGCACCACCAACAACTTCATCATCAACAACTGCATCACCAACAACTTCATCATCAACAACTGCACCACCAACAACTGCACCACCAACAACTTCATCACCAACAACTGCATCACCAACAACTTCATCACCAACAACTCCACCACCATCAACTCCACCACAAACAACTGCACCACCATCAAATGCACCACCAACTACTCCATCACCAAATACTGCATCACCACCAACCTCATCACCAACAACTTCATCACCAACAACTCCATCATTCAAAGCATCATCACGAACAGTATCACCGTCAACAACAGCATCACCATCAAAAACACCACCATCAACAACTGCATAATTTAAACATCATCAACAACATCAGCACCCACTACCATCATCATCAACAACATAATCCCACACACACATAAATAACATCGACAGCAGAGGCGTATTTTTTTTTGTGTGTATTCCAACCGTAACCCATCCAGTCCCTTATCCAGCAGTGCCGCCCCTAGCGATCATCAGCATAGATCGACAGAGTCGGTGAAATCAATCCATCTCTATTTCAATAATGCATAAGCAAATGCAGCTTTAAGCATTAATACAGGGCTCGTTCCTTGCCGTTCTATTGTTTGGCAATGTACTACTACAAGCACACTCCATGCATATCACAGTAAGGAGGGGAAACAATCCAACATCCACAGATGATATAGTTTCATATAAACAGCGGCAACTTCCTTTTTTTTTTCTTTCTTGTTTTTTGTTTTTGTTTTTTTTTTTTTTGAAGCCGATGGACGCTTCGTGATGCTGTATAATTCAATAGGTTCTGGTATCACGCATGATGTTATGATAGCGCAACCTGCTTTTATCGTGGCAGAAGATTAACGCGGGCAGGCACACCGAAACGTCGTGTGCCCGCTGCGCATGCGCAAAGCGAATCAAAATCATTTACATTAAACGGATCTGTAATTAATTTGTTATAGATTTGTAATTTAGATTGGGAGGGAAGGTGGGGAAAGGGGGGACGGGGGGAGTCCTCGATCGAGTCTCAGCGCGATGTTATGCCGCTCCTAGGGAATGGGGGGGGGGGTGAAACGGTCTCTGAGTCACGTGACAACCGCTGTAATGGCAGAAGTATAGGGGCTGATACTACGGGGACTGTACTCGTGTTAATCATGTGGATGATGAACTGGCAATTATCCCTTGACGCGTGGATAGCTTCCCATTTGCGTCCCTGCCAACCGTGAGATGTCGTTATATATTTGTTTCCTATCCCCGTCTATTTAAATATTCATTCATACTTCAGAAAACTTTGTATTTACGGTCTTTTTTTTTTTTACATCTACTTGTATACAATTGTTTTATATTTACTTCTGTGGACAATCTATCGCAGATCACGTGAGTCTATCAAAGGAAGAATATCACTATTAGTCATACTAAAGTAATTGATCTTAGTACTTTTAAAACGAGTCTTTGCAATGGAAACTTTCACCAGGACCAGACTAAAACTCTGAGTATTTCATAAAAAAAAGTTAGCAGTTCAAAGTGTGTGTGTGGGGGGGGGGGGGGAATGAGTAGGTTAAATACATCTTCTTATTCTTCTTTTGGCTCTACATCCTATTTAGGGCCCCTGGCCTGCCATACTACTCTTCTCCACTTTTCCCGATCCATGGTCTTCTTCCTCCACTCTCTCACTCCTATGGCTTTAAGGTCTTTCTCCACTTCCTCCAACCATCTGCTTCTTGGTCTACCTTTGGGCCTTTTCTCATTGGGTGTTACCTTATATATATATATATATATATATATATATATATATATATATATATATATATATTGCTTTTAAACTTCTGTTGTTTTCCATTATTTCTATGTGCCCTAACCACCTCAATTTATTCATTTTGATTTCAGCTGTTATATTTGGTTCTTCGTATAGTTCGTACAGTTTTGAAATGGTGAAATACATACAGCATGCAAACCAGTATAGTAATATGGACAAAACACACATTCAAAACATAAACCAGTATAGTAATATGGACAAAACGCACATTCAAAACATAAATCAGTATAGTAATATGGACAAAACGCACATTCAAAACATAAATCAGTATAGTAATATGGACAAAACACACATTCAAAACATAAACCAGTATAGTAATATGGACAAAACACACATTCAAAACATAAACCACTATAGTAATATGGACAAAACGCACATTCAAAACATAAATCAGTATAGTAACATGGACAAAACACACATTCAAAACATAAATCAGTGTAGTAATATGAACAAAACACACATTCAAAACATAAATCAGTGTAGTAATATGGACAAAACACACATTCAAAACATAAATCAGTAGCCTGATGTTTTACAATTGGATACTTTGCCGAAAATCGCAACAAAATAAATCAGTAGCCTACCAAAAAAAAATGCACTAGTTCAATATGCACAGGAAGAAGTGACGATTTACTTAGTACACATAAAACCAATATTTTAATGTCTATAAAAATAACATAGTTTACAGTATTTACAAGAATCAGTTTAAAAGATAGTACACAAAATGTCAATAGTTTACAGTATTTACAAGAATCAGCTTATTAGTACACAAAATATCAATAGTTTACAGTGTTTGCCAGAATCAATTTAAAAGATAGTACACAAAATGTCAATAGTTTACAGTGTTTACATGAATCAAATTAGCAGCTAGTACACACAAAATATATCAGTAGTTTACACTGCGTAGGCCTACATGAATCAAATCGGCAGCTGGTACATAAAAAAACCCGGGTAAACAGGCGCCCTTACATTCAACTAATTCACTCTGTGCGGTGGACATCCCTAAGACCCGGTTGTGTGGTAGTTAAAACAAAGTGCACATCAGTGACAGATTGTGACATGACGTGCCAACCGTCAGCCCTGCATGGGGGCCGAGGAAACCCGTAGAGGTAATCAGAGACCAGAGACTCATTTCCCGTGTCACCATCCAGCCCCTTTATGAGCGCTGGGTGAGCTGCTGCAGACATCCGAATTTTCAGCGGTTCTCAAATATTTTCACCTCTTGGATCCCTTCAAGCCGTTTGACGTATTTTTTTTTTGTTTAAAAAGTGATTACTGTGACATTCACATAGGCCAGTGGAAACAATAAATTTCAAGCGACGCCGTTTTAGGAAAATAACAAAGTAATTGAACCATTGAAAAACATTCACTTGTAAAAAAAAAAAAGCTATCCCCTCAGGGCTCTGTCATAGAAATCCATTGGAAAAAAGGGTACCCCGAATTCAAATGCTTGGGGACCTCTGATTAGACTTTAGTAATGTGCGCCCCGGTTCTCCCACAAGTTCCTTCTGTAACACAATTACTGGAACATACCGTGTGGGCAGCTGACTGGACTTTTTTACTGCCCATTGCCTTATGTATTACGTCATTTCCTGTCCACCCCGAACTGTCGGATGTTTAGATGTCTCCGATTTGGCGACATTGTTTACTGTCGCGGCAGTAAATCCTGCAAGAAAAGGAGTTGTGTGTCAGAGGCAATGAACATATATCAACTTTGATCGTCTTGCAAAATAATATTCACATATATCAACTCAGTGAATTATTTAGATCAATCATTCTCACACAGACACAGTGCACCCCTCTCCCCTAACCTGCCCATCCACAAGAATCGTGAAAAAGGTCCAGGTATATATATATATGAGACTTCTAATTTGTCAAGATTTTAAAAAAAAATGAAGCGTGAAAGTTTAATTGACCAAGACAGCCACATGCAAGGTCAGACAAGGTCAAACTACGGCCTGCTGACCAAGTTCGGCCCGACAAGCTGTTTGATCCGGCCAGACCTCTGCCCCTCCCCGCTCATTCACATCATTGACCTTCACTTTGGATATTTCATATTAACGCACGGTCCATCTGGTGTAACCCTACTTTCAAAATTTAAGATCCCATCGTGGCCCCTCGGTTCAGAAACTTTGCCGACCCTTTTGATAAATTAAAGTTGTTTCCTATCAATCCTCCCCACCCAACACCACTCCCACCCCCCCCCCGCGCCGCGACTTAATAAAAAAGCTGCCTTACCACAAAAATAGATAGATCTTGTTGAGAATGAGAAAAAACACAAAATAGATAGTTGATAAACAACCCGTCCAGCTGATCTTGGGTTCGATTACTGTCATTTTTAAATTTCAGTTCGGCTTTGACCAATTTAGAGGGGTGGACATGAGTCACATGACCCATTGTTGTTGTTGTTTTTTTGTTCTGGTCAAGTTATCTTAACTCATAAATTTTTAAAACTGGTCAATGTTTCCTCTCAAATAAATTGAACTAAATAAATTTCTAACGGAAGCAAAACTTTCCTTTTTTTTTATTTTTTCCACTCTTTTTTTATTTTTTCCACTCTTTTTTTATTTTTTTTTTACATCACGGAGAATCTTCGAACTAGATATTTCAACCAATAGCTAGACATCACGTGGGCTTACTTTTATACTGTCATGCGCAGAGAATATTTTTTGAAGGGGGGAGAAGAAAAAAAAGTTAATGCTTGTATCACACAGAAATCTGTTTTCTTTTTCATTTAATCTAATGGAGTTTAAATTGAAAACATTTTTAATTGAAAACATTTTTATTCAAATCGATCTAAATTTTTTTTTATTAACCTTAAGTTAAGCCGTCCCCGGGTTTGTTGAATACAAAATGACGTCGGAGTGTTCCAGATTTGGAAAAAAAAAATTTTTAAGTTTTGTGTCGCTTTTGAAAAAAAAAAAGATTGGTTCGATGTTTTATTTTTTTTAGAAAAGTTGTCAGTAGTTGAAACTATAAAGTTTCTTTGTTAGAGCTGACCACTCATTTAGATATCGGACTAATTGCTGACCGACGTCGAGTCTCTTTATCTACATGACTGACCGACCAACTTTGTAACTTTTGGCTAAAAGATTCCCGCCCTGAGTTCCTGTCATTTATGTGATTGTGTGGTTGATGTTTGATTGCATGATTGATGTGTCAATGTGTCGCTGATGTGTGAATGTGTCATTTATGTATGATTGATGTGTGATTGATGTGTTAATGTGTCATTGATTTATGATTGATGTGTGATTGTGTCATTGATGTGTGATTGTGTCATTTACAGTGGTGCAACTAGGGGGGGGGGGCATTGGAGGCATTTGCCCCCCCCCCCCCCCCGAATTAAAAAAAAATTAAAAGATTAGACCAAAATTTGTTTATAATAAAATACAAATATATAAATAATGTGATTTTTTAATACAAGTGATTTTTTTGCCCCCCCCTCTCCCTCGAAAGTTTGGTCTAGTTGCGCCTCTGGTCATTTATGTATGATTGATGTTCGGCGTTTGGATTCAGAGGTAATGTTTTAATTTTTTAATCTTGGGTTTTCTTCTTAGTTCTTTGTTTTTTTTTTTACTTGCTTAGTCTAAATTTCTGCCAAAAAAACAACAAAAAATCCCATACCAGCACCGTAATAAACATGCGCCATCCGGATTTAACATTGAACATGACGTCCAGAAATCGATATGAATGAATGATAATTCAATCCATCTTAAAGAGCAACCGCAGAGAGCAACAATCCAGACTTGACATAAAGAGACCATCGAGACACAACGTAAAGAGGAGACAATCTGGTTTACCTGACAGATCTCTTAGCAGCAAGAGTTAGTTACAAAATCGAAATTATCCTCCCCTTGATAAACGATTAGCCTCTACCTGGAGAGGAAGTGGTTTGGAAAGATACGAATTTTTTTTATAAGAAGTGGAACAATGTATATATTTGTATCATTGGAGGTGTGGGTGTGGGATGAAAGGCGGGGGGGGGGTGAAGGGGGAAGTAGTGGGTGTGCTTCGACGACACCCACTCACCCACACTTAATTGCTGCTAAATGACAGTGCCAGGGTCTGGCATTAGTGTCAGATAGTGACACAGATGGTGTTTATGTTGTGCGATTCTTTTTATTATTTATTTTACTATCACAATGACGGCATTGAGATTGATGATGACATTTGATCAAGTGACGGCAAACGTCTTCTTCAACAACGTAAGACTCAATAGATCTGAAAAAACAACTGGCCGGGATGAAAGATGGCGGGACGGGGGTGGGAGGGGATGGGGAGGAGTGGCTTGGTGTCATGCTTCAGGTAGATGTGGAGTGCTGTACGTGTAACAAAGTTATTCTGTTAATGGCCTCGCCCGTATGCGATTAAATCATTACAGCGAAATGTGAGTTTTGATCCATTCCGACTGCGAGAGACCTTTCTCGCTCAACGGTTTGAAATGATGTTCACTCGCTGAGAGTTTTGTATATCTTAATCGCTTTAAAAAAGAAAGAAAGAAAGAAAAGAACGAAAGATGCAAGGTATGAATATAAACTTAATGAATTATGGCTCATATATATATATATATATATATATATATATATATATATATATATATATATATATATATATATATAAATTGTCAACAGCTTCATCGTCTCAAAGGTTCTCAAAAGTTCTTCAGCCGAGCAACTTTCTATGTTCATTTACATGTAAACTAGGCTCCATATAACGTCTTCACTCAGTCTTCAGCGTGGATGATTGAAATGAAGGTCTCACTGAGTTGTATTTCTTTGGCCATTAACAAATTATTCATCTGGACCAGACACATTAACAAGTGTTTAAGGACGCACTAGACAGAGGCGATGTTATGGAGGCTGGAGGGGGGGGGGTCAGGCACTTTTTTTTATAATAATTGCACCCTTCGCTTACCTACTACCAGTGGCGCAACCGGGGGGGGGCAGGGGGGAGGGGGTTCGACCACTGCGGGTTTTACCAAATCATCATACATATTTTACTATATAAACTGTCGTTTTTTTATATGTGAGCCCCCCCCCCCCAGCATTTTTAGCTGGTTGCGCCACTGCCTACTACATAAAACAACTAATCCCACTTCCCGTGTTTCTGTTTGCTAGGTAGTCCAAAAAATTTTAGGCTCCATGCGTTTGGTTATCAGCCTACTTAAAAAAAATGTATAAATTGTTAAATTCTTCATGACAAAAACTACACAAAATACGGCAAATATTAGATCGAAATTTTCCTAGCTAAAAACGATGTGAGAGTTCTTAAGTATGTGTCGAATTGTGTTCGAAGCCGCCATGCTCATCTGCAAATTTTAACGGTCATGGTGAATATGATGACGTTATTCAGAGAAAATTTTGATGACGCAATTTTGAGGAATTTTTGCTAACAAAAGCAATCGGATTTTCCCAATGTAAGGTAATGAATGATACATATAATAATTTCTGTTTGCTTTCTTCAGTATTTTAAAGTCTATTTCGACATTTCTTTTGTTCGCTTAAGCATGCTTTTTCGACTATTACATATTAATCAGTTATCAGTGGTGTGTCATCATTGGCAGGTTTGAAGAGAATGTGTCCTAGAATGGGTGTTTATTGGTGGGGAGGGGAGAAGGGTGCAGTGTCAAAGAATACTCTTGGAAGTTGCCTAGAAATGGCTCCGATAAGGACCTAAAGCTCACAACTTATATACAAATGGATATTTGTTTATATAATAATTAAAGTAATTGAACACTGTCGACATGAACCGCCTTCATTGTGCGATAGGATAACTTGAACCTGTTGAATATCACGTGGGAAGTGTATTGGTAAACAAATGCGCACCGTAAACAAAAGTGTATTGGTAAGCAAATGCGCACTGTAAACAAAAGTGTATTGGTAAGCAAATGCGCACTGTAAACAAAACTGTATTGGTAAACAAATGTGCACCGTAAACAAAAGTGTATTGGTAAACAAATGCGCATCGTGAACTAAAGTGAGATACCGCCAACTGTGTTGTTGTTTTCCGTCGTTATAAAGCGTCGCGTGCTGGGACGTCGTTTGAGGACATCCCTCAGATTCACCAACAGGACGTAGGACAGATCAGTCACAACAGTCGCCACTTCATTTGGACCATTCCTGGAGGATTTAAAACCCGTTTTATAGAGACATATTTGTGTGCAAGCTATGTGTCACTTCTTGTTGTACGGTTTGATATCCCATCTGCGACATAACGAAATGTACAGAGCGTGATACTTGCTCTTCTTCTTCTTCTCTCTCTCTCTCTCTCTCTCTCTCTCCTAACTCTCACACACTCTCAGTAAATCTCTATATCTATCTATCTATCTATCTATCTATCTATCTATCTATCTATCTATCTATCTATCTATCTATCTATCTATCTATCTATCTATCTATCTATCTATCTATCTATCTATCTATCTGTCTGTCTGTCTGTCTCTCTCTCTCTCTCTATCTCTCTCACTCTCTCCTTCTCTCTTTCCGTGTTGCTATGTATGGAAGGTGTTTTAGCCAATGATAGGTTTTTACCTAAAGCATGTGTAGTGTTTAACTGTAACATAAACCACATATACCTTCAATGGTTACAGCCTATATGGGTGATTTTCACAAAAAAAATAAATTTTTGTAGTTAATTACAAACGTAACAAAACACATCACACACACACACACACACACACACACACAAAACAAAGTAATACTTTTTTTTTGCAAAAATTAAAAAAAACAACTCTGCCTTCACAAAACAATAGAAATTGCCTATTATTTTTTAATCACTTTAATTTGATCGAATCGGGCAAAGAGCCAATACATTTTTTGGAAGCCACTGGTATGGAGTATCGTGTGAATATGATATCAATAAACAAAATTACACCAAAGGGCATAATGGAAATCAACATTAAAACAACCTAACACAACATCAAAGTTCGCACAAATTTTAATTATTTATTAAAACACCAAAACATTACCTACAGAGTTATAATAAATTCTTTATAAATAATCATCACTGCACATCTTATTTTAAAAGGATTTTTATCGAAAGATCAAAAATCGGTTGAATGGATGAGTATGTTCTATTGATTAAAGCCAAACTATGAATAATTATAATTTATAAACGTTAACAACAAAAAAAATCTGGCCATCAGTCAAAAACAAACTGAATGACGTCATGTCAAAGCGTGTACACGCAAACACATTTAATAACACAAGACACACACACAATAAACCAACTGCATAAATAGTGGTCCAGTCATATCAACTCGAAAAAAAACAAAAAATTCCACTATTTTTCTCCCCACTTCATCATCCACGGGTTAGTGTTAATTACTTGATTAGGACATGTCTAGGAATGCCGGTCAATGTGGGGGTGGGGGGGGGGGAGGCGCCGACAAAAGACCCACTGTGCGCGAGTCTTCCATCACAGGCCATTCCCAACACACTGGGGCCATATTTGTATGGTAGCAAAACAGCTAACGCTATTGGCCTCGGGGGACATTCCCCCTCTCACTGGCTTGAAGAATACAAAAATAGATTTTAATTATTCATGGACAAATTTCTGGAAACTCTGTTACTTTCTAAGGGAGTGGTGGGACTGGGTGAGGGGGGAGAGGGTGGGTTATGGGGGAGGGGGGTAGAATGTGACACCTCCCGGGCAGATCAAAAGACGAGTTGTTTATTTGCTTGTGTCTGTGAGATGGCGTGTGTAGCAGCACATGGATGAATGTGTGTCAGTAGTTTGACATGACATTAGTTTGTACGTGTGTGTGTGTGTGTGTCAGTAGTTTGACATGACATTGGTTTGTACGTGTGCGTGTGTGTCAGTAGTTTGACATGACATTGGTTTGTAGATGTGTGTGTGTGTCAGTAGTTTGACATGACATTGGTTTGTACGTGTGTGTGTGTTAATAGTTTTGACATGACATTGGTTTGTACGTGTGTGTGTGTGTGTCGATAGTTTTGACATGACATTGGTTTGTACGTGTGTATGTGTCAATAGTTTTGACATGACATAAATTTGAGTAAGTGTGAGTCTTGAAGCATTTCGACGGTAAATGTCACGGTACATGTTACAGTAGCTGTCACAGGCTAACCAGACTACTAATGCATACAAATTTTTTTTAGATGAGTAACTATCGGGTTCAACTTGCTTCTTCCAATAATACCTGTGATTTAAATTACGGCTTGTGTGTTTGAGTTGGTAAGTTCAGTGCAATGTGGTCAATCTTCGATGATGTGCTATAGAGTGATTCCAATGTGCTATAGAAGTGCTACATGGTTTTTTTACTCGCGTGAAACGTGACTTAAGAATCTTTACAACAAGAATGTGTCTGGCACATCCCCTGCCCAGTGGCCCAGTTTACTGTGGTCATTCATTGTTAATGTTACGACGTGGCGTCTTCAGACCGTCTTCCTCCCCCCCTTCACTGCCCGTGTCCTCAATATTTCATCAAATCATCTAACATTTCACTCGCAGGTCTGCTTGTCAGCTTTAATTAACAGATATTTAATTTATGTTTCAAGTTAATCTGTGAACTATCTACATCTATCCTCTTTCTTTCTCTCTCCCTATCTTTCTCCCTCTCTCTCTCTCCCTCTCTCTCTCTCTCTCTCTCTCTCTCTCTCTCTCTCTCACTCTCTCTCTCTCTCTATGTGAAGATGGGGGAGGAATCTGAGTATAGGACAAATCCCACTCGGACAAAACCCCAGCGGACAACCCCCCCCAGCGGACAAATCCCCCAGCGGACAACCCCCCCCCCCAGCGGACTAAACCCCCAAAATATTAAGATCAAATTTAAGTCGATTTTATTGATACTTCTATATATACAATCTTGACCATGGGCTAAGGGAAATGTTTGCCGATATAAGAGATCATGTCTGGCAACACAGTCTATCATTAGGCATGTTCCTAGGTTGTTTTACCTAAATAAAGGATTGGCTTTCGACCACTGTGGATGTTATGCAGGAGTGTAGGACAAAACCCCCAGCGGACAAAACCCCCAGCGGACAAAACCCCCACAATATTGTTTTAAGCCATTTATTGCAGCTACAATTTATTTTTTATTATTATTAGCTTTTAATTAGTTTAACTTTTTGTGACCTGCTTAGCGGGTGTTTTGTAAATCACATAAATCATGTAAATGAATTTGAATTTAAAACCTGTTTTTGTTGATCATAAATGCTCAATATGAAACATAGCCATGGTTATTATTTTATTTAGCACCTTTTAAAATTATTATTATGTCTTAATTAATTAAATTTAAAAAATTCACAAAAAAAGCTCGAGTTATAATTTAATGTTTCTTGGGCGCCCCAGAACCATACGATCCACGGACCGATGCCGATTTGCGGCCCGGGGACCACTGTTTGTTGATTCCACCCCAATTCAATACATAATTAAGAGTTTGGTGAACACAGGTGTGAATAAAGGTGACTTTGCACTTCTCATGTTACTTGAATTCCTCCACACTGACACTATGTTTCTAAACCTTATTCAATTGTAGTACACCCCTAACCCTAACTCATGAACTACCCACGTCTACGCATCTTCCAGAATTCTACTGTGACACTTTTCTTTATTGTCTAAAATTCCCCTACCTGTTAAAGTTAATGGGTTCTGTCTCCCTCTCTTTTCACCCGTCTCATATCGAATTACGTTAAACTGTCCCAACGCTTGCACTTAAGTTTACCTATGCCCTGACCTACTTTCACTTTCTACATTTTATAATAAAGATTGGGGGGGGGGGATATTACATTTTATAATAAAAGTAATAATTAATTAATAAATAATAATTTTTTAAGTGGGTGTTTTGTCCGCTGGGTGCTTTGTCCGCTGGGTGTTTTGTCCGCTGGGAGTTATGTCCGCTGGGGGTTTTGTCCGCTGGGGGGTTTTGTCCGCTGGGAGTTATGTCCGCTGGGGGGTTTTGTCCGCTGGGGGTTTTGTCCGTGGGGGTTTTGTCCGCTGGGTGTTTTGTCCGCTGGGATTTATGTCCGCTGGGGGTTATGTCCGCTGGGGGTTTTGTCCGTGGGGGTTTTGTCCGTGGGGGTTTTGTCCGCTGGGGGTTTTGTCCGGATACCGTTATGCAGCGGGTTTTACCTTCTGCTATAAAATGTGTGTCTGGCGCCAGAATTAAAAGGTGGAATAAAGAAACGGCGAGTCTTGACCTTGGGCTAAAACTATTACTTTTGTTTCTTTTACCTGGTAAGATAAGCTTCCTGTTGATGTTAACAAGGTATTGACTTTAGACTACTGTGGCTCGGCGGGCTAATGCAGCTTATTGGGGTACTTTGAAAAAAAAATCATTTAAAAAATACATATTTATACACATATTTACAACCTGGTATTATATATTACATTTTTAAATATAAATAAGGGCAAAATAATAGATTTTTATAATAAAAGTAAGGGTTAGGTCCAGTGGAGGGTTTGTCCGCTGGGGTTTTGTCCGCTGTGGGTTATGTCCGGACACCGGAAAATCTACATGTATACATTTAAAGGGCGTAAATCTACATGTATATAGTTAAAGGGCGTAAATCTACATGCATGAAGTTACGCTTCATTCATTCTTTAATCAAAGTTTTTTTGTTTAGGTCACACAAAAATAAAATTTAAAAATTTTCTTTTCAAATGATGTGTCGCGAGGTGTTCAAAGTTTGATAACCATCGACAATAGTAGACTATGTAAGTGATATACTCGTGATAACATATCTGAGTCTGAGAATCAACGCGTGGCTGTCCATATTGGTACATTATTTATCTATTTATAGCTACTTATCAACTAATGTGAAAGCATATTTTAATTACTATATTTTAATCACACAAACTTTTACTTTTGTTGATGATAATTTGTATAATTATTTGATTGGTACAATGAATTATTTTTAAATATATATATATATATATATATATATATATATATATATATATATATATATATATGTTTGATATTTTATACCTTTTAGTTTATAAAGAATTAAATGGTTATTGTGTTACACACTTCCACCGCCTGTGGCGAATCAATATCAGACTAAAAAATAATGTCCTGTTTTGCACATTTTTGCGCTGATGCCATACTAAGTCTTTCCCCGTGATAATTCATTTCTTAATTCTACTAAATGTTAACTCGTGTACTCGAAATATATTAAAATTGTGTATTGTCATATATGATCTACACGACTGCTCACTTTGAACCTTCTCACTAAATTAGAAATAGGTCTGAAAGTAGGTTACAAGATTTATAGACATAGTAGCGAAACCAAAGAAAATGAAGTTAATTAAATGCTGATTTTAAAAAAAATTGTGATACAGTAGTAGAATGATGTAATAATAATGAAATTTGATTGGTCGCAAGAAAAGGTTCTTTTGCGCTTCATTATGGAATCTTGACTGGATTTTTATTTATTTATTTTTTAAAAAGAGGGTTGGGAGAGGATAGATCAGTCATTGGCAATGTTCCCTCTAAGGTGTGGTATGAAGTGAGCAAAAAATTTTGTCTCTAAGTGACATTTCGTTTGAGGCCAACATTTGTGAGCGATTTAAGCGATGTCGTCCGTCGGAGTGAGCAATCGTACGTATAGTATGAGCGACGCTCTGAATTCGTGTGAGCGATCGCTCACGCGCTCAGCTTAGAGGGAACATTGGTCATTGGTAAAGCGAAATGACTTGGAAGTGTAGGTAGGAATGGAGGTGGGGGTGGAAGGGGGTAGGTGATCCTTAATCAGATCAGTCCCGGGGTGAAGGTCAAACAGTTTGACTGTGAACAATGAACACGTCGAGTTTATTTCGACTGAGGGAAGTAAATGTTCAACAGTGGTGCGTCCCTACCCTACCCCCTTTCCCCCACTCCCACCCCACACACACGCCCACCCACGTCTATTAAGAGAAAGTCAGGGAACATACAGGGTTAATTCTTATGCGGACCTGTGGGGACATAGGGGGTGGGGTGCCTGTTGACTGATTCAAGTCTCTGTGTTTGTTTTGACGGCCCTGTGGGGGGGGGGGGAGACCGTGGGTGGGGCTAGGGACTAGGACCACGCTCGTACACACAGAACCTTTTCTGAACTGTGTGGAGTTTGATCTTTTGATCTAGTTGTTTGACTTGGTTTGTGGCTTGTAGAAGGTGGACGATAGGCAGTGGACAATGGACAGTGGACAATTTGCTGTGGTGAGGGGGGGGGGGAAGATGTGAGAATGGATAGATGTTTGAAAATATGACTGTAGCGATTTTAGTGATTGTAATGGCTGTAGTGATTGTTATGATCGGAGTGATTGTAATGGCTGTAGTGATTGTTATGATCGGAGTGATTGTAATGGCTGTAGTGATTGTTATGATGTAACTACCTTAGTGACTATATTTACTGTTGTGAAGTAGTGATTGTTATGATTGGAGTGATTGTAATGGCTGTAGTGATTGTTATGATGTAACTACCTTAGTGACTATATTTACTGTTGTGACTGTAGTGATTGTTTCTAGTTTGTTATAAACTGAATGAATCTGTTTGTCGTGGGTTCAATCCCCGGTGTCCCCAGTCACATGTTGGTGTATCTCGTGGTGCCTCCATGGCCATTGAACTATCGAGCCCTGGTTGTGATAAAAGAAGGGCATCAAAAAAATCGTCACAGTATCTACTTATATGATCTAATACATAAAGATATCTTATTTATCAACCGCCGTGTCAAGAGAACATATGTTAGCTACACATTTTGTAGTTTGAGGTATTATTTCTGTATGTCACGATTCTTCTTATTAAATATTTACTAGCAATGACTTAGATTTTACGTTAGTAAAATTTTTCATTAGGTTGTAAATTTGAATTCGTAAATATTTAGATTCATCTTAATCAGGGTTGTTAATATTGCAATATTGTATTGATATGTGTAGTATTGCCAATACTTTTTTAAGTATTGGTAGGATATTGCAATACTACTTGAAATTTGATATTGGTATTGCCAATAATTATTTTTGATATTGGTATTGATTTTTAACCAATACTAAAAGCAATATTTAATAAGTTCTCTACAACATGCGTTGTGAATAAAGCTGAATATAATAAATTTTTCTTTGGTGTCGCCATCTTGCGAGTGACATTGCCAAACAGTTTTTGAATGAGACTGAGCAATGAATGATAATAGAACTAATATCTGTGGCAGTTTGCATTGACCAGTGAGTACTCTAAGTAAATTGATTTCTATGGAATTTGCTATTCTTTCCAAGCTTTTTTCCGCTTGCATTAAATAATTTTCTTGAGTGTTTATTGTTATTTGCAAAGTATTGTCAGGCAGTTCACTTGGTATGCTTTTGGTAACACCTGATGAAACCCGGTGGAATTCAATGTATGAGCCTGTCACCAGAGTTTACAACATTCTCTGTGTAAGTGACATGGAAGTTAAGTTTGACAAACTTTGTGATGAACTTGATATCAAAAGACTACAGCCTGTACAGAAAAAATTTGTTAAAGAGTATGTTGCTGTTATGAAGCATGTTTGCTGTGGACTAGATATTTTGCAGGGTGAAACTAAAAAAGACATTGGACTTGGTTTCCTTCTACCAACATTTGTAGTGATGAATGTTCAGTTAAAAGTGTTTCTTGATCAAGGAAAGAATGATCCGCTCGTAGTTTGTTCATTAGCTTCATGTCTTTTGAATGCCATCGATGGAAGATTTGCAAACATGTTTGACAGCATTGATGCTCAGCTGGCATCCGTTGTGCATCCCAAATTCAAGTTGGACTGGATAGATGATGATTTGCAGCGTTCGCATCTTATTGAAGTACTGAATTTACGCATTTCACAATCACTATTGGTTGCTACGACTGATGACCAGAAGGCAACGTCGGCTGCTGCTGATGGTACAGATAATCAGCCAGACTTCATCGTGTGAATGATTCACCTGATGTGAATCAAGAAATTAATAATTACTTGGCAGACACTTCAGACAGTATTGCATCATTGGATGTCTATCCACATATCCGTAAAATATACATAGACCTGAATACAGGACTTCCTTCAAGCGCTGCTGTTGAAAGGCTTTTTTCATTAGGAGGCAGCCCCGTAGCGTAAAAATTCTACAGCAGGGGCCAGGCATTCTACAGCAGGGTCCAGACAATAGCAGGGGGGCCAGTAATACATTTTACTAAGTAGAAAAAATAAGCAGGGGGGCGGATAAAACGCAGGGGGGCCCCGGCCCCCTGGCCCCTCCCGCATGCTATGGGCCTGTTAGGAGGCCGAATATTTTCCCCTCTTCGTTCACGACTGAGCAGTGCGCATTTTGAAATGGTTACTTTTCTTCGCCTGACTGGTAACTGCCAGTTAGGTGGCGTTACCCTGTGAACTCTACTGGAATTCATTGTTCATCGTTAGTTTTCCAGATGTAATGCAATCTACTGACTCGGTCTGACTGCTTTTACTATAGTGTGATGTTTAACTGTTTATGTATCATTTGCTTTTCTATGACAGTCATTTGCTTCATTCATCCATTCATTCATCCATCCATCCATTCATTTCATTCACAATATGTGTACAGCATACATAAGGACTTAAGGACGTTAAGGTATGCCGACTTATTTAATAGTAGTTTATTATGTTGTCAAAGACTTTTGGATGCTTCGAGGGGAACTGATGAAGCAAGTGTTAACTATTGAACAAAATTTGGTTAAAATACTTCATCTAAATTAGCCCAAAATTTTGTTATCGTTTATCGATGTAAGTGATATAGAGCAATGAATTACGTATTTGCATTTTATTCGTCGAATGACCCAAATATTGGTATTGGTATTGGCAATAATAAATAAATATTGGTATTGGTATTGCAATACTGGTTTTAAAATTGTATTGGTAGTGGTATTGCAATACTGATTTTAAAATTGTATTGGTATTGCCAATATTTTTTTTAGTATTGTTAACAACCCTGATCTTAATACATACAAAGTTCACATAATCTGATTCAATAACTTCTATTTCAGTGCTATGATTTGCGCGCTCTCGGTAAATTAGAAACAAAATAGGTCAGCCGAATGAATCAAGAGAACGTCAATTCAGAATTAATACGCTAAAATGTCTAAATCCAGAAAATTTAAAAGAAAACAATTTCACAGTGCATTATCAGGCTATTACCGGAGTGGCCAATTTTGTAATTTCTCTTTACGGCGATGTAGCCTATATATATATTTAACTAATCACAATTCCAATAAAGAATGAAATATTTACACAGATTATGTATTAGTCTGGTAACTTGCAGTATTGTATCATAACTTGCATAAGATAATGAATATTTTATATTAGTTCACCCACTTTTTGGTTCTTAAATAAAATTACCGATAGAAAAAGTGCAATTTTTTCAATATAAAAACTAAAAAAAAAACGTCTTATAGAAAAGAACTATTATTCGCACTGTGGTTTACACTGGCTGTTAACGCTTCTCATTGTGTCCAGATAATTAGTTTCTAAGACAGACGTACTGAACTAAATTATCACACGAAAAAACAGTATTAGAAAAAATAGATTATTCATTGACTTAACTCTGGTTAACTCCATATTTTTATTTCTTTTTGTTTTATATATATTTTATTTATTGTTTTTTTTTTTTTTTTGCAATTAAAGAAAGAATAATTGAATGGTTTAAAAACAAAGCGAAATGATTTAATTTCCCAATTTATTTATCCTTTTCTTAAATTATTTCCCAATTATTATTTTCGGTCTTTTTGTGTTAATTCCAATTAAAAGAAGTATTATAGATAACAATGATTACATATACGCGTTCTGCCTCAGTTTCAACGAATCAAATCATTCAATTAATCGGCATGTGTCCCATGAGTATTGTACTTGATTGTCTACTGAGTAGTGCCCCTTTAACTGATTCATTTATTGAGTAGTGTCCCCTTTAACTGATTCATTTATTGAAAACCATAAAAAAAAACATTGTCAACTATCGTTTTTTTTTTTTGTTTATTAATTGAAACGAATTAAATTAAAGATATTAGATTACATTGATCGATACGAGCTTTAACAAGTAGTCGATACATTTTTTGATAGCTTCTGTTGATGTGTACTTAATAAAGGGGCCATCATTTACAATGGTGGGGGGGGGTGAATTTCAGAGGACGGGACCTAAGAAAGAAAGTTTATGGGGCCCTGTCAGAAGCTAAAGGTGGCCTCACAGAAAGGTGGCCTCACAGAAAGGTGGTCTCAAAGAAAGGTGGCCTCACAGAAAGGTGGCTTCGCAGAAAGGTGGCCTCACAGAAGTGTGGTCTCACAGAAAGGTGGCCTCACAGAAAGGTGGCCTCACAGAAAGATTAAGTCTGATAGTTTTATAAATTGCGTTTGGGATGGGGAATCGAATCTGATTTAGAAGTCTAGAGAAGAATTGGATATTATATCGAAATGGATCCAAAATAAAGCCGGTAGCGTCCCACCACTTATGTCAACCCATTTCATAGGTTGCACTGCTCATAGAATAGAACTTCCGGCAACATATCAACTTTTATTTTAAGAGTTTTGATGTTCATTAAAAAAAAACGTTTCTTAATGATAAATTTCCTAGGACTTGACATTTCACAGAAGGCCTGACTGTAGACAACGAACAATGAATATCATAAAAATAAGAAAAAAAAAACTAAGCGTATATATTTCAAGCACAAACATATGTTTTTATATGCGGGAAACAAGAGAATTCAATGACAGCCTATCATACAAGTGATATGAAAAACTAACACAGAAAAAAAAATTATATTTCAAGGACAGAATGTAAAAATTAAAAAAAAACAAACAGGTTTCGACAACAATTATAGTCTAGTGTCTGGCTACAGGACCGGATAATCACTCCATCTTGTCATGACTGCAAGGGTCTCACCGTCGGGTGTGTTGTGTTGCACTAATAGTGCTGACTTTTGTAACATGATGCGTTGTTACAGAGCACATTGTCGAGTGTCGTTTACAACAAGGGGTTTCCTCCACCGTTGTTGTTTTTTTAATCACTTCCCCAATCACTGACCCAGTGACTGACTCAATCACTGACCCAGTCATTGCCCCAATCACTGACCCAATCAGTGGCCCAGTCATTGCCCCAATCGCTGACCCAATCACTGACTTAATCACTGACCCAGTCATTGTCTCAATTACAGCCCCAATCACTGGACCAATCAATGCCCCAACACTGACCCATTCATTGCCCCAATCACTGCCCCAATCACTGCCCCAATCACTGGACCAATCACTGCCCCAATCACTGGACCACTCACTGCCCCACTCACCGGACCAATCACTCCCCCCAATCACCCCCCCCCAATCAATGCCCCAATTACTGCCCCAATCACTAACCCAGCCACAGGCCAGACTGACGTCATCCGCCACAGATATCATACGAGATTCTATTAAAATCAATCTGATTGATTTATCTTACCTGCAAGGATTCGTAGGAGGTTTTTTTGTTCAAGTGGTTCAGTGTTTGACTACAGATGGTCCCTTGCCACAAGATTGCAAACCTCTCCACTCTGTCGGCATCTTTGAAATCTGGGTAATTTACTGTGGAGACTGCGGGCGGCAACGGTTACAATTAATTCCCCTATCTCCAGGATACGGTACGAGTATGATGTGTTGGAGCGGGGATGGCAGTGGTGGTGGAGGGGTGGGGGGGGGGGTCAGGGACAGGGAGGCCGCCAGATCAGGTCGCATACACAAAAAATAATTATGTGATTACGTTGTAGTAATGTTAACAACAGTCTGGTAATCCTCGATTTTGTGCACCGGACATATTGGAAAAACCCACACAGCGTGAGCCATGCTGTTGTTCATTTTATTATTTTAAAAAAAAAAAAACAGGAATGTATTGTGATACAAAAAAATATCACCATTATTCACTCAACATACAGCTGACTGAACAGCTCACCTGGTCGGAGTTAGTAGTGTACAGCTGACTGAACAGCTCACTTGGTCGGAGTTAGTAGTGTACATTGTACATAGACTTATCAAAGACCTAAGCCTTATACAGTCTAATAGCTGAATCGGTGGGAAAATATTTTTTACTGTATTTGTGAGAAAATCATTGCTGTATTTGTGAGACAATCATGGCTGTATTTGTGAGACAATCATGGCTGTATTTGTGAGACAATCATGGCTGTATTTGTGAGACAATCATGGCTGTATTTGTGAGACAATCATGGCTGTATTTCTGTGACAATCATGGCTGAATTTGTGAGACAATCATTGTGGTATTTTTGAAACAATTCCTAGAAGATTGGTTACAGAACACAAATAGTCACAATTACATCCCATTCTGCAATTCCACGCCTAGACAGACATGAAATTCCATTGTGAACGAATTCACACTTTGGTTGGGCTCTTATTCTCTGTTTCGCCCAAAGCGCTAAACTGAGCACACAAAACACAACACTGGGGGGATACATATTGAATTATTAATGAATGAATAATAATTAACAACAAAAAAAAGATAATGAATCATTAATGAGTCTTTTTGTTTCCACACTATCATTCTTCCTTGTGGTATCGTTTGTCTAAATATCGTGACACTGACTAACAAAACTTGGCCAATATCGATACCATATACTCGCTGCATCGGATACAGAACATGGTGTTTGTTTGTATGGGTTGGTAGTCAGCCAGTACGATGAACTTAGCCTGACACAGTCTGAGTGGCATGGGGAAATTACATGGAGAAGATAGCAGTAAATATACATGTGTAACAATTGAATGATTTCTCGATTTGAAGCCAAGTACAAATTTTAAACAGTGCCATAACTACACGCCCACCATGGCCTAGGGTGAAATGGTAAAGGAGGTACTATAATGTTCATAGGTAGATATAGGTTTGATCCCCCGGCCTTCACGACACTAGTGTGGGTGGCAACCTCGTCGTCACTGATCTGAGCCCACACATAGCGGTCAATATAATGGAGACTAAACCAGAGATAGGGGATAGATGGCTCGGTCGATGGATATTGAGAGGGATAGACAGACAGGCAGATGAACGGACTGAAAAAGCATATAGATATATAGATAGACAGACAAACATACAGACAGACAGACAGACAGATAGATAGATAGATAGATAGATAGATAGATAGATAGATAGATAGATAGATAGATAGACAGATAGATAGATAGATAGATAGATAGATAGATAGATAGATAGATAGATAGATAGATAGATAGATAGATAGATAGATAGATAGATAGATAGATAGATAGATAGATAGATAGATAGATAGATAGATAGATAGATAGATAGATAGATAGATAGATAGATAGATAGATAGATAGATAGATAGATAGATAGATAGATAGATAGATAGATAGATAGATAGATAGATAGATAGATATTACACGTCCCAGCTCACGTACAACTCTCTCACATTGAAACAAACCTAAAAGATTATGAAGTAATGTCATCTATATCAACAGATTCATTTATTTTTAAACCAAAGTATCAAACTTTGTGTCATGCAATGTAACTAGAACTGGACGCGTGGCCAATTTCCTCTTTATTTGGTCCAGCTACACGGATCAATGTTTCACAAACACAGATGGTCATTTTTCTGTACACAATTCCCCACCTTTATGTACTGTGCCCCCTCTGCCCCCCCCCGACCCCGCAGGGTCGATTAACCATGTCCGCCCCCCACCCACCTCCCTCTCTCCCGCCCTCCACAAAAGTATTCAATAAGAAGTGGGGTGTGTCAACACTATAAACAATTGCGGGAAGGTACGGGGGGGGGGTAAGGAAAGATGTGTATGTTTTTTGTTGTTTTGTTTTTTAAATAAAATATTTCTACAAGTGGCACACACGACCAAATATGGAAGACAGCTGTAGGAATGTAAATTCGCTCAACTTGTGTACATCGGTTGAAATCCTCTCTACTGAACACTTGACAGTTAATATATATGGGCAAATATTGTGTCCCCCCCCCCCCCCCCCGCCAAATCCGCTACCACCATAAGGTACCAGAGTTGTTTCCCTTGATTGTTTTCCCCGTCATTGATTACCTATCCATTAACTAATCTGGCCAGGTGGATGGGTAATGATGGAAGGTCACAGAGTGCATGCAAACACCATTAGCAGTAGCTTAGTCCCAGAACACTGAATTGCTCCCTATAGGGATGGGCATATTGGTATATTGGTATTAGTTCAATATTATTCTCAATTTATCTGATGTAAAAAATAGAGTTGGTTAGACTATGAATTAAATACTTGCATAGAATAAACGTGTGGAAAGAAAAAAAAGACACACACATACATGCAGATACATGCAGACAGACAGATAGACAGACCGATAGAAATAAACTGAAAGACAAGGCGGACAAACAGCAGACAGGCAGAAGAAGTACATACATACATACAGGTCAGTTAGACAGACATATAGATAGATAGATAGATAGATAGATAGATAGATAGATAGATAGATAGATAGATAGATAGATAGATAGATAGATAGATAGATAGATAGATAGATAGATAGATAGATAGATAGATAGATAGATAGATAGATAGATAGATAGATAGATAGATAGATAGATAGATGATAGATCGTTTGTTTAGGTATATATCTCTATACTTATAAGACGCATTCGTTGTCTGTCTGTCTGTCTGTCTGTCTGTTCCCTTATAACTCAAGATCCAGACAAACAAATAACGTGAAATTTGTTACACATACACATAATTACATGGGGAAGGTTATAGGACAGGTTTCGTTTCATTTCGATGGGTAGTTTAATTGTAATTAATTTTTTTTATTTTAGTATTTTACTATATTAAAGTAATCTCGACGGCGCCATAAATAAAATTCCTCTGTGACGTCATTTCCCTATGATCGAATAGAACTTGCGCGCTGGTGCTGTATTGTGCCTTTGTGATGCAAAGAATTGTTGATGTTTTTTCATGCTCTCTGATTTGTACAGTTTGAGGAAGGTAAAGGAATGAAGAAGGATTTTAGAAGAAGTGTGAAGCCATAATAATAAGTATATATATATATATATATATATATATATATATATATATATATATATATATATATATATATATATATATATATATTGCTACTGATTAAACTGCGTTAATTTGCAATTAACGCGTCAAAAAAAATTTGCGATTAAAATTTTTAACGCAATACCTAAATGCGTTAATTTGACCAAAATGCTGAAAGTTCACCAAATCGATAAATAACGGGTGGGGCAGGCAGGGAGAGAGAAGGAATGAGGGAGGGAGGAAGGGAGAGAGAGGAGGGAGGGAGAGAGAGGTGGAAAGGGGGAGGGAGGGAGAAAGGAGGGAGAGAGGGTGGGAGAGAGGGTGGGAGAGAGGTAGGGGGTAGGGAGGGAGAGAGAGGGAGGGGAGGAGAGAGAGAGGGTGGGAGAGAGGGAGGGAGAGAGATAAAGAGTGAGGGGGGCAGGGAGGGAGAGAGGGAATGAGGGAGGGAGGAAGAGGGAGATAGGTGAAGAGGGAGAGAGGATGAGAGAAATGGGAGGAAGAGATAAAAAGAGAGAGGGGGCAGGGAGGGGAGAGAAGGAAGGAGGAAGGGGAGAGAGAGAGGGAGGGAGGGGGGATGGACAGGGGGAGAGAACGAAGGGGAGAGGGGGAGATGGAAGAGGGAGGGTGGGAGGGAGAGATGGGAGAGAGAGCGAGGGAGAGGGAGGGAGAAGGAGGGAGGGAGAAAGGGAGGAAGGGAAAGGGAGAGAGAGGGAGGGAGGGAGAGAGAGATAAAGAGTGAGGGGGCAGGGAGAGAGAGAGGGAATGAGGGAGGGAGGAAGAGGGAGAGAGGTGAAGAGGGAGAGAGGATGAGAGAAATGGGAGGAAGAGATAAAGAGAGAGAGAGGCGGCAGGGAGGGAGAGAGGGAAGGAGGAAGGGGAGAGAGGGAGGGAGGGGGATGGACCGGGGGAGAGAACGAAGGGGAGAGGGGAGATGGGAGAGGGAGGGTGGGAGGGAGAGAGATGGGAGAGAGAGCGAGGGAGAGGGAGGGAGAAGGAGGGAGGGAGAAAGGGAGGAAGGGAAAGGGAGAGAGAGGGAGGGAGGGAGAGAGAGGAAGGGAGAGAAGGGGTAGGGAGAAAACAGAAGGTAAACAGAAAACCTTATTTTAAACCCGGGCAAAGCCGGGTACTTGCAACTAGTATATATATATACTTGTCAAGATAATAATTCTAATCCGACAGTGATGTAAGAACTGGGGGGTTTAACTAACCATCAAATCCAATCATCCCCCCACCATGTAATATTTACCTAGACCGTGAAACGATCATTTTCTGTGACGTGTGTGGGTCTAATTGCAAATGCATCATTCTCCGCGAACAAACAGGCACATGCGCCACGGAACCATGGACTCTATATTTACACACAGTGAATGAACCTTGCCAGTGTCCAGATTTTTTTTAAAAAACGAAACGCCAAATTAACATACAGTGTATTACTGGCAATGCTGTCATTATCATCAATCAGGTGGCGAATAATCTGTGATGGGATGTACTTTGAACTAATACAACAGCAGAGGTTCTCATTCTGTTTTGGTTTGTGAACAGGACTACAGTATTACCTTCAATAACCGAACCTTTTTTTTTTCTTTAGAAATGAAATGAAATGTATTGGCCAGTAATTCATTTTTTTAAATATTTTTTTTTCCATAAGATTCATACATTTGAAGTTAAATATAGAATATTTGAATGGGAACAACTCTGGGATGTAATAGAGGAGGTGAGAGAACGGGAAGAAAAACTTAAAATTAGCGACGAAAAAAAAAACTTTTGAAAATCACCCGAGGTACTTTCATAACGAAAAGGAAAGTTCAGGTGACATAAGCTATAGGGACAAATTCAGGTGACATAAGCTATAGGGAAAAGCTCAGATGACATAAACAATTGGGAAAAGCTCAGATGACATAACAAATAGGAAAAGTTCAGATGACATAAGCAATTGGAACAAGTTCAGATGACATAAGGCATAAGCAATAGGGAAAAAGCTCAGATGACATAAGCGATATAGGAAAAGCTCTAAAAGAAAAAAACAAAACAAAAAGCTAAATGAACTAACAAGCTGGATGTACTAGCTCCTAAGCTAATTTGAATTCTAAAGTCAAAAAAAAAAAAATATGTCAAAAATGTTCTGATTCTAAGTTGTTGGATTTTGGAAGCGTTTAAATTTCGGACAAGCTCTGTAACTTAGACGAAATTATTTAAATCTAACGGGGTGAAGAAAAGGTCAAGTCTAAATTTTATCATCAATGAGTGAAACGTGTTTTACTGGATTTTAAAATTCAAGAAATGATAATGGAGCACTGGGTTTGAAACAAAAAATTATAATTTTAGAACCGTTGTTCAATGGAAGTCGGTGGACGTTCCCCTTGTATTTACTTGAGTACAATTTGTCTTTGACACTCGCGGTGAAATTAAAAGCACATACAGTGAGTGAGTGACTCAACTAGCAAATAAATGGCCCTATCAACTAACAGAAGGACTCAAAACGATTGACCAGAGGTCAAGGTAAAACTCTCCACATACCCTTCCTCCATTGATTCTAGTGACTTTAGCATTAGCGTTATATGTGTATGATAGAATTGGATAGGGGTTTATGAATCCTACATTATCCTATATTAGATTATGCAGCGTCCATTACTGCAACAATGATGGTCTCCCTCATTGGCATAATGCGACATACCTTTTTTTGTCCCCGAAATTATAATAATGTCTACTTCAATAGACATTTTGGACTCAAACAATGGACACAAAATATGAAATAAATGTTCCGGCTGACTAAAATGTCGAACACTGAGGGTAAAGGATAAATGATTGAGTGATTCATCCATCCTCCCCCCCTCTCCCGGGGGCTTTCCCTCCTCTTACTCCCAACCTCTTCCTTTAATAAATTGTCACAGCATACAAGAGATGTCCATAAGATCACAAGAGTAGATCTCTCTCTCTCTCTCTCTCTCTCTCTCTCTCTCTCTCTGTTTCTCTCTCTGTCTCTCTGACTCTCCCTCTCTCTCTCTGTCTCTCTCTCTTTATCTTTGTGTGTGTGGATTCGTATTTCACAGCGGGCCATGTTTAATAATGAAAGTTATTTAGAAAAGTGCATATGCCCCTCCGTGCACTTGGCTGTATGCATGTTGCGCGCAAAGGTGATCTCCTGGGGCCGTCGTATTGTCCCTCCCCCATCCTCCATGTGCCCCCCCCCGACCCCGCTCCTAGCTGTCGTTTCCATTGAATGAAGCTAGATACTGAACAATACTGGACACTGGACAGTGGACATCCTGCCTTCCTCCTTTTCCTGTCCGAGCACACTTTATCTGTGTGGTCTCGTTCTGTGGGCATGTGTATAAACTGTCACAGTTCTATCTGAGATAATACCCAACTCTAGCATTAGTCAGTATATTTTACTCACCACTAGCTAAACATCTTTCTCACTCACGCATATATAATATATACATTGAAAAAAAACACACCCTCACACATACACAATATGATGTACTATACTATACTATACTATACTATACTATACTATACTATACTATACTATACTATAAATTATATACTATACAATTCTATACTATACTATACTATACTATACTATACTATACTATACTATACTATACTATACTATACTATACTATACTATACTATACTATACTATACTATACTATACTATACTATACTATACTATACTATACTATACTATACTATACTATACTATACTATACTATAATATGCTATACTATACTATACAATTATATACTATACTATACTATACTATAAATGATATGCTATACTATACTATACTATACTATACTATACTATACTATGTCTCTCACACAAACATACATTAACACAATTCGTCTCATACAACACATACACACACACAAAGATGATTCAAGTGTTATGTTTCCCAATTATATAAATATCTTTTTTCTTCGTAAACAGAGCAAATTATTTAATTTTTCTTTTATTATTTTATTTTCAGATGAAACAGTGACAATGTCTACGTTGACATTCAAACACTACTTATTGACCTTGAACTGCCTTTTGACCCTAATTCTCAAAACGTTTGCACAATCGTGCCTGTTCCCAGAATTCGTACAAAGACGTGACCCGTGGTCAGCTGATTATAAAAACGAGCTGCACCAGTTGGCCATCTTTAAGGTAAAACAATTTTTTTAAAATATTTTTAATGACACGTTCAGGAGGTAAACTTTTTTTAGTCAACCAATCAGTTTGAAGGGTAAACTTTTTATTTGTTTTCTAATGTAGCCGTCTCACATTTCAGAGCAAGTACTACCATCCCTTGGTCTCTTTTTTAAAATGTCCAAGAAACGTAGTCCATGTATATATATATTATGATGTAATTGGAACAGAATAGCCGCCCTTGTCACACACGTTATAAACATGGAGGGGGGTGGGATGTTCGTGCTGTAAAGCGCCCAGCTGTCGACCTGAGTGTCCTTGGTTCGATCTCCTGTGATGACCACTGGTCACTGACCAGTAGATATTTCAGGTCATGGTAAAAGTCCCCCCTACTATATCTCCAGTGATGCCTCCATGGTCACTGCACTACTGGCTATGGTGGGGATGAATGAAGTACACTTTAAAAACCGTCCCATTAGTGGTTTATACATGTAGAATCTAAGAGATTTCATCTCTTCTTTACGTGTGGGGGGGGGGGGGGCAGGGGGGGGCTCACAAAGGTGTTAACTGTCTCAAAAGTTGGTAAAATGGTAAGTGGTAAAATATGTTTCAGAAAAAAATGTAAAACAATAAAGTTACTTATTGTGGTTTACCCTAAATAGTTGTTATTTCAGTGGAATATAACATGTATGTCAAACCGCGCATATGATAATATAGACCTACAAGTAATTATGCTCTACACTGTATTTTCAAAATGTCAACTATCTTAAAAAATAATGTCTCCTTATCTTCATGACTCTACATTATAGAAGGAGATTAATAACTAAATCACTCTGCAATAAGTCTTTGAGTGTTTCAGGATAAGCCAAAGCTTTAAAAGACGTTTCAAATACTGAACCATCATAAATAAAGTTCCCTTAGCCCTAACGGGCCATCGGGGCAGATGAAGTGTAGAATTCATCTGTTTCTATAATCTCTGCTTATTTAGGGATTGTGTGGTTAGCACTACCACCCGCCCCCCCCCCCCCAACTTAAGATAGGTTTCCATTTAAAGCTGAACGGACTTGTGGAACTCTACACCAAATTTCACCAGGGAAAAGTGTCCATGGTTCTTACCGAGGATCGAACCGTGATCTCTCAGGTCTTACAGTCGATCATCTACATCACTCCACCATCCGTCCAACTGCACCATCATAAGCGAAGTAAAATATTATTAAAAAAAAAAAGCATAAATCTTTTCGACCAGGCCGTTAAAAAATTAATGGACATCCCCATCCCCGGGGGGGGGGGGGGCTGTCGACAGAAAGCCTTTGACCTTTAACCCTCTCCATCAACATGACCCCCATCCGGCCGTGGCCAAATAAAAAAAAAACGCCAGTTCTATCACAGCAGATCATTGAGAGCGACGACGACGACGATGACCCAATAGAATAATGACCCATGTCAACTGTTCAGGCTACCCCTCTTCTCCCCCCTCCCTCCCCACACATCCTTAAATCCATGAGGGCCCTCTACTTCCCGTCAACGGCCCCTGGTTTAATTAACATCGGCGTATTAATTGATTTAATTTAATTTGCTCCAACAGAGTAACAAGCTGACCCTGACAGTGCCCATAGACGGGGGTGGGGTGGAGGAGCACGACAGGTCATGCTTCCAGCAGCACAAAGACAAGTACCTGGTCAGACACACATCGGACAACGGCAAGACGTACGGGTTTCTTTGCATGCAGTTTGTGCCAAGGGGAGAGAATGTTGTACAGTTTAGGGTAAGGAGTTGTCTATCCCCTTTTTATAATGAATCGAGTCTTTGGTGTTAAAATGGTACCGCACCTGTTTTTTTTTAGCAATCATGAAAGAAGTATTTGTTTCATTGTTTCTTTGTTTGTTTGTTTGTTTCTTTGATTCTTTGTTTCTTTGTTTCTATCTTTGTTTCTTTGTTGTTCTTGTTACATTTTATAAAAAAAATTTTCTTCAACTGTTTATTCCTCTGGAAATGACACTATGTAGGCCAGCCTGAGGGGGCAGAGGTGGGGGGGGGGGGCAAATGCCCAGGAGCCCGGCTGGTTTTTGGGGCCCGGACTGAGCTGGTCATTCAACTTTTGAAAATATTATTATATGCACTGGGGGGGGCGCGAAAGACCTGCCCAGGGGCCCGAAATTTCAGTCGGTGGGTGCTGAGGCTAGCCATGGGCAGACAGCGGCCCGCGGGATTGGTCCAAGCAATAGGGTGGTTTAATCGGCCCCACGGCATGCCACTCGTCTGAATGTGAAGCCCGGCGCAAGTCTTTTTTTATATTATGACTTTACGTTTCATTTATCTTATCTGTGTCCATCCATCTGCTCTTGGGGGGGGGGGGTTCAAATATGTGGCCTGGGTGCTGAAATGGTTTGCCCACCTCTGATGTAGACCCAATTTAGTTTTTAAAAAATTGAAAACAGTCGTTTCCGCTTAATTGGGACACATCGGGACCGAGGCTTTTTGTCCCGATTAAGCGGCTGTTCCCAATTAAAAATACACATTTACTATTGGCTTCTTGGTTTGGTTTTTTTTTAGATTTGTCCCAAATAAGCGGCTGTCCCAACTAAGCGGTGTCCCAATTAAGCGGAATCCACTGTATATGTAAGACATTTAACCTAAAAAAAATAATCTCAGTAGTCTAGTTGTTACAAGACTAATGGAGGGGCGTGGAGTTCTATTCTTAAAAATAAAAGTTAGAAATAGTGGGAAGTGGTTGTCCAATCAGAGGCGTAGCGGGAGGGGGGGCAAGGCAACTTGCGCCCGGGGCATTTTACCTTTTTAATACCTTTTTAGCGCCCCCCCCCAATTCAAAAACCGTATAAAATTATATGTAAAATATACCATTTGGCGACCCTGAGCCTCGGCGCCCGGGGACATATGTACCCCCGCACCCCCTCCCCAGCTACGCCTCTGTGTCCAATACAGGACTAAAACAGAGCTTTTAAAACCATTTTCTGATTTATTTATTTTTTCAAGCTCAATCTTAATAAAAGTAAAGTAAAGTTCCCTTAACCCTAACGGGCCATCGGGGCATATGAAGTGTAGAATTCATCTGTTTCTATAACCTCGGCATATGAAAGGGTTGTGTAGTTAGCACAACGCCCAGCCGCCTTTACTCCCCCAACTTAAAGTCAGGTACCCATTTAAAGCTGGGTGGACTTGTGGGCTTTCACCAGGACCTGAAAAAATACCAAAGTTCTCACTGAGATTCGAACCTGGGACCCTCCGGTCGACAGTCGAGCGCTCTACACCACGCACGACCACCCGTCCCCCAATCTTAATAAAGCTTAAAACAAAAAGTTTTGTTAACATATTAAAAGACGCTGTCGATTAAAGTGATTGCGAGAGGCATACATAGTAGCACGCGTGTGTATTGCTTTGACCTATTGTTGCTTTCATAATCTCGATATGGAACGTATTTTTTTTAATGCAAGGGAAGTAACCCATTTATTAGAGGTTCATCATTACTAAATACGGCCTACATCCCTTATTTAGGATAATGAGAATTTTCTCGTACTCATATTTGTTAAAAATAAACAAAACTAATTATTTAATTGCAAAAATTGATTATTCCTTCATGCATTGTCATAAAGCAAGAGCATGCATGCGAAATTTCAAGAAAATCTATCACTAAAATGAACTTTAAAATTGTCTTAAATAAATAAAGGAAATATAAAAGTAAATAGAAGTTTTGAGTGCAGATTTATAAAAAAAATAACTTGTATTGAAGTTGGATTTGATCCGCGTACAAGAAAAGAGATTTCGATTAGAAGATTTCACAAATATAAAAAATGTAACTAATATAGTTTATATATATATATTATATATATATATATATATACATAACTATTGCCCTGCAAAACATTTATTGAGTTATATCCCTTAGGCTTGATCGGCAGGCTAGGTTATTTTTAGGTTTCAGGCAGATCCGATTTTTTCCCATGATTGTATTTTAAACTGGAATACTGTTGTATTAAATTCTTTACTTTCGATTTAACGCAGCGCCCAGAGTGCTGTATTATACTTATATAACATTTAAAAAGTAACAACATGTATACTACAATATATTTCAAACCGTGTCCACGGTATCTAGGATTCAAAAACAAAAACTCCCCACACTATATGAAAAGAAAAACCATATCTGGAGTTCGACCCTTACCCCTTTCGTCCACATGGCCTTGAAGAAGAACGCGACAGCTCCCTTGTCCATTTACTGGTCAGTGGTCATTAGACATTGCTTGATTGTTCTTCTTTTTTTCCTCCTTTGAACATTTTCAATTATATCTCAATCATAGCAACACTGTTTGCCTGTTGGTTTGATACACCCACACGTTCCCATTTGTTTGCAGGGCTACAACATGAATGGTAACTATGCCAACGATAATAGCTTGATCTGCTTGGAAATGTTACCCTTAAGACTGGAGAGCAGATGCGACAGGGGCAGCGGAATTATTTTTAATTTCAGTGTATTAAACTTGACTATAACTTGGCTGCTCTATGACGCCATAACTTGACTACTTTCGCTTGGCTATAACCGGCTATAACTTAATATAACTTGACTATAACTTGACTATAACTTGGTTATAACTGGCTATAACTTGGCTATAACTTGGCTATAACTTGGCTATAACTTGACTATAACTTGGCTATAACTTGACTATAACTTGGCTATAACTTGGCTATAACTTGACTATAACATTACTTTTTCCTCTTATATCATCAGTTGTGTGTGTTACCTTTATAACTATTTCTGAAAATTGTTTTACAGTTTTCCACTTATTATATCTATGAATATACACTACAGTGTTAACACCAGCATTGCGGAAACCCTCAGTCCTACTCTTCAGTGTATAATTTTATTGTTCACTATATTCATACTGCTGTATAACTGTTTAAAATGGAACATTGGCAACACTGACAAGATTGGACAAGCTACACTGTTACAGCTTATGAAACGCTTAATCAAGTCCTACTATATCAAACACCAAATAAACATACTGAATTAAATGTAAAATATCCTGAATTTGATGTAAAACATCCTGAATTTGATATGTAAAACATCATGAATTTGATATAAACAATCCTAGAATTACAGCCGTAAACATCCTGAATTCTATTAAACATCCTGAATTTGATATAACTTATCAGAATTTGATGTAAAACATCCTGAATTTGATGTAACATCTATAACTTCAAGAGAAAGTCTACTGTGGAGAGTTTTCCTTACTTCCCTTGAAGCTGACATAAGCCATTTCTTGTTGTAGGTGTAGCTGACATAAACCATTTCTTGTTGTATGTGTAGCTGACAGGAGGCACTAAGGAGCAGACTGGTCAGATTAAAGACAGATTCCATTTACTGAACCGGACAATGGTATAATTTAATATTGTAGCTGACATACGTGTCAATAAGCGCTTGAGTGGCCGTGGTCAGACCAAGGATCTATTCCATTAAAAGGACTGGACACTAAGAATCGTGTCGGCCACCATTGGGCGGGATTCGAAAAACGACCGCGCCAAGTAACTTTGACTCCAGACAATGATTAAATGAAGAAAATATTCTAAGAAGCACGGTTAGTTTTAGAGGTCTAGTAGTGGACTGTTGGGCTAATAGCGGACTGTTGGGCTAGTAGCGGACTGCTGAACTCCATCTTGGCCTAAATAAATTAGATGTCTTGGTTCGCGCTGTAGTAAATGTATATATTTTTATTTATTTCTGTTCCATGGACAAATCCACACCAAAAATGCTTTTATTTTTTTCGTTAATGCTAAATTTCATACTAAAATAAAGGAATCTCTTAAAAAAAAAAAAAAAGTAGTACCAAAAAATCTAAGTTTAACATTGAAAATGCTAAATTGGCAACACCTGTGGGACTGCACCCCGGAAGGTACTCACTTTGTCATCATCAAAGGACAGCACTTTACCACTTAAGCACTCACTTTGCCATCAAAAGGAGCGGCAGTTTACCACCTAGGCACTCACTCAGGCACCATCAAAGGGCAGCAGTTTTACCACCTAGTGATTTTCTTTTGCATCATGTAAATAGGGCAGTATTTTTTTTTCAAGTCTGACGCCGGTCGCATTTAATGCCAAAGCGATGCATCATGTGCCTCACGGTCGTGATAGAGATGGCTGTAAAATTGTGAACGTAATTTGAAGCAATAAATTGCCTCTTAAATCTGAAAAGTAGTTCCACCTGAATGATTTTTGTTTCCATTTTTCATTGTTTTGTTTGTTTCAGGAAAAAGTGATCTTTTTAGGGCCCATAGGCCTAAAGACAGACCCCACATTCCGATCTCGGTGTGGTACACTGGACTCAGGAACACTATACGTTCATTATATTACAGGTAATGGTACTGGAGTACTGTTTTACCTGGATTATATTTTACCTGGATTACTGTTTTACTTAATTACTGTTTTACTGGATTGCTGGCTATAACTGGATTACTGTTTTACTGGTTTACTGTTTTACTGGTTTACCTGGATTACTGTTTTACTGGATTACTGTATAACTGGATTGCTATTAACACAGGTTTCTGTTTTACTGAGTCTGCTGTTAACACTGGTTTGCTGTTTTACCTAGGATTACTGTTTAACTGGTTTATAGGTTTTACCTGGATTACTATTTTACTGGTGGCGATTGTTTTTGGCTTGCTGGTGCTCTTGTTACGAAGTACTGCAAGTTTGTCAGTTATCGCTTATTCCCGTCATCTTTATAGCCACTCAGACAGTAGAAATTGTATTGGAAGGTGGGAGTGGCATCAAGATCTGCCTGCCATGCCCCGAACTATACGGGGGGTCGAAGGAGAGTTGTAATACGGAAAGAGGCTGATATTTAGGGAAGTCGGTCTTACCATATGACACTTGCCTACATGATCATATACAGAGACAGACAAATAGAGACTAATAGACGAACAGACAGACGAATAGAACAGACAGATAGATAGATGAATAGATGAATAGAATGGTGCAGATAGATAGATAGATAGATAGATAGATAGATAGATAGATAGATAGATAGATAGATAGATAGATAGATAGATAGATAGATAGATAGATAGATAGATAGATAGATAGATAGATAGTTTATTTGGGAACTAATACGTATTTTAAAAAAAAATATCAATACACATTAAGGAATACAACCCTGTTTGACTATGACGAACGACAATAATAAATGGGCTACTTCCCTTGCGTAATCATACATACATACATACATACATACATACATACATACATACATATACATACATACATATATATATATATATATATATATATGATACAAATAAAAACCTGTTAGATTTTAAAACAGAGTTTTTTATTATTTCTATTTTTTTTAACCTGTTCAGCTAGCTGAAGACGAAGATAAACATTTCTGAAGGAGAACCACCGACCCTCTCGGCAACATCAAGGAGGCCTACCTGTGGCTGAAAGTGAAATGCGATCTTGCCCCTGCCCCAGCCTCGGATTTCATCCACCTCAAGCTCGAGAAGCGCCAGTTTCCCAGCACATGCGCAGACGAGGTGGACTACTGCACGCGCAGCATGTGCGACACGGAGGCCAGGAAGCACTGCACTTTGACCTGCAATAACTGCCACTCTGAAAACCAATTCGGGCGTGGCCTTTCAGGAGCAGTTCCGCGGACGGTGAGTAGTGGAGTTTTGGGATCAGGCGGCTGATAACGTGTTGTGTCGGTCAAGCAAAACAGGTAGTCATGAATCATATGCTACAGTCTGGTTATAAAATTTGAAACAAGGGCTGGAACAAATGCGAAAACAACAGAACATCCGGGTGGATAGGCGGGTTATTTATATGAGATCTTTAAAAAAAAAAAAGAAATTCAAATGTACCAATACTTAAATATAAAGACCCTGGTTGGATTAAAAGAGATGAGGGCCGTATGTGGCCTGCCGGGCCCCTATGTTGTGATTAATTACCAAAAGAAATACCCCATCCCCTATTGAAGATCTGACATGACCTTGTTATCTGTTACTACAGGATCTTGTTATCTGTTACTTTGGATCTTGTTATCTGTTACTACAGGATCTTGTTATCTGTTACTGTGTTAACTTTACGCCGAGTTTATCATATGCTAAAAATGCACTGTAATCGATTCAAACTGATTCAGACAAAACACATACAGACCCAGATTCAACTTTGATAATCAGCAGTGGACATTACATTTAGACTAATTCGTGTCATCTTAATATATCGATGTTACTGTTGATTGATTGATTGATTGATTGATTGATACACAGAGACATGCAATCAAGCTCCACCTTTGCGTGTTAAACATTTTGGCGCCCTCCCCAAAGCTCTGAAAAATGCAAAAACAGTTTAATTTGTTTGTTGGTTGTCCATTGCTAATTCTGCCCTGTGCGACCCCACAATTCGCAGATCGGACAATTCATGAATCGGACAATTCGCAGATCGCATAATTCTAACTGAACTTCTTAGGTTACTGTGTATACTCTTGTCTAATTATATTTGTGTACAATACAGATACTCTTCATAAATCATTATTTCTACTATTATATACCTACAAAAACTCCATGAATGTAATAGGATGAAACAGAGCATCTTTCTGTTTTATTAGATAGAAGTAGTTATAGAAGAAGTTATAGTGTATAATCAAAATAATAGCTCTCTTGAAACAAAAGTCGTAATTACGTCTTTTAGGCAATTTAGGGCCCCCAGTTAAAGTAAATTTGGGGCTCCTATGCCACTCTTGAGTCTGTAATAATCATTTGACAGCAGTGGAGTCATTCTCCCCCTTGTCTCAACAGTTGGGTCGACAGTGGCAAAGATACGGACGTCACTATTAAGATCTGAGGCATACTCTCTAAACGCCGGGGTCCTAGGGAAGCCCATTGCCTCAACCTCTAAGCGACAACCAGCCGGAGAAGAGGATTCTGCTGGGCACCAACAAAGGTGCGTCCAAAGTACCATGACAAATGGAGATGGAGAAAATTACGTCATCATGATAGAGTTCACCTGAGTGACCGCATAAACTGGCCCCTGCCCAGCCCCATCAACCAGAAGGAGCTGGTCGCAAATCGGAGCATTTCAGCGGCGTCTCTGAACTCAAAGAGAGGCCAGCTCGTCTGATCATCAACAAAGAAAGTTTAAAAGAGGTGAGGGGTGGATAAGTTTAAATATAAAAATTATGGTTTACTCCAGGGATTACCAATACAAATATCTGGTCTACTCCAGTGATTACCAATACAAAATTATGGTTTACTCCAGGGATTACCAATACAAATCATGGTTTACTCCAGGGATTACCAATACAAATTATGGTCTACTCCAGGGATTACCAATACAAATTGTGGTTTACTCCAGGGATTACGGTACCAATACAAATTATGGTTTACTCCAGGATGACCAATACTAAAGTTAATGGTCTACTCAGGGATGGTTTGTGTTTCTGACTTCGGTCTTCCGGTCTGTCTTTTCAAATCTTTTGTTCTTCTAATCTTCTTCATATGAAAGACACCCTTTCATTAATAGCAAAATATCGGTATCGGACCCACGGTAAAAGAAACTGGAAAATAATATTATCGGACTATCCAGTAAAAGACATATCAGTCCCTTCCTACTCAGAATGAATAACTTTAGATAATTGCTGACTCTTTCAGGTTCCGTGTGAGCTGCCAGAACGGCTGCACCACAGTGCCCTTCTTTTCAAAAAATAGTATTGCATATGGGCAGTGCACCTTCCTAAAACCAACTTACTTTTGAACCAATTCTTTATTAGGTATGACCATTAAAACTGTTTTTTTAAATAAGATGATTTTGTGGCGCAGGGGAGGCAGGGTGTGTGAGGGGGGGGATAGCCGTGTGGTACAGAGTTCTAGACATTCGATTTAATCGTCCTGGATATTTGGTGAGAGACCCCTGGGTTTTATATCCAGATTCTGGGGAACTTTATGATTTAACTCAGTCAACGTAAACATGGGTACGGACATTAGTACCAGGGGCGGTGGGGTTACATATATACACCCCTCCCTCCCCCTAATAAAGTGGTTATTATGTATCCCTATTGAGTTATAACTCTATCCTCAATTTAATAAGACCTCATTGATATAACACCCCATCCAAATTTGGTCAATTTAAGCATTTGACTCTCTCTCTTCCCTCTCCCACTCCCTCCTTTAACCCCACTAGGATCAGCAATTCGCAGATGGCACAGTCGCAGATAGCACAATTACGCAGATCCTGCGCAGATGCATAGAATCTCTCTTTCATTCGCAGATCCACACTAAGAACAATTCGCAGATCACTGCACTTCACGCAGATCGCTGGTCACTGATCTTCATTCGCAGATCGCACAATTACCGGAATGTTACCTGGTGCGCGATCCGCCGCTCTACGCCGCTTCGCAGATCGCACAATTCGCAGATGATAGCCTGGAAGATTGCGCAGATCGCACTTCGCAGATAATTTCGTTAAGATGATAGCACGGTACTGCAGATCACTGCGACAGATTTCGCAGATGATTTGCTGCAATTCGCAGATCGCACAATTCGCAGATCCGCACCGTTGCGATCACAATGGTGCAGATGACCAGCACAATTCACTTGCGAATCGCACCATTCGCAACTGATGCTGGTATGGGTGCACAATTCTGCCAGATCGCACTGAAATTCGCAGATGACCTTCATTGAATCACACAATTCGCAGATCGCCTGGCGCGATTCGCCAGATGATAGCACAATTCACGCAGATCCGTACCGCTGCAGATGGTACATTGCAGAATCTGCAATTCGCAGATGATACCTTCGTGCAGATCGCACAATTTGCAGATAATACAATTCGCAGATTGGATGATGATGATAGCACTATTCGCAGATCGCACAATTCGCAGATAACAATTCGCAGATAGTACAATTCACCAGATCGCACAATTCGCAGATAGCACAATTCGCAGATGATAGCACAATTCGCAGATCGCACAATTCATGCAGATCGCACACTTCGCAGATAGCACAATTCGCAGATCGCACAATCATAACTAAACGTCTTAGGTTACTGTGTATGCTCTTGATAATTATTTTGTGTACAATACAGATACTCTTGTAAATCATTATTTCACTAATATATATATATATATATATATATATATATATATATATATATATATATATATATATATAAACTCCATGAATGTATTAGGATTAAACATGGCATCTTTCTGTTTTGTTAGATAGAAGTAGGACATTTTTATATAACTTATAAGTTATAATGTATAATAAAAATAATATGTATACTTAGAAACAAAGTCGTAATTACGTCTTTTAGGGCCCTGAGTTAAAGTAAATTTGGGGCTCCTATGCCCTCTTGAGTCTGTAATAATCTTTGACAGCAGTGGAGGTCATTCTCTTACCCCCCCCCACCCTCCAACTTACACATTTAGGTATAGAAAGTAAAGTCTCTGCAAGACTGCAGGAGAGAGAGTTTAGCAGCGAGGCTTTAGGCAGCCATCTTGTTTTATTGCCAAACCATAGAAACGGCTCTGTTTAGAAACATATAAACTTTAGTGAAGGTGATACATGTTATCTATATGGCAGTTTGCCTGCATGGTCAAATTCACCTTTATCTCAACAGTTGGGTCGACAGTGGCAAAGATACGGACGTCACTATTAAGATCGAGGCATACTCTCTAAACGCCGGTGTCCTAGGGAAGTACGACTGCCTTAACCTACCCAGCGACAACCAGCCGGAGAAGAGAGTTCTGTTGGAGCTTAGCAACGAAGGGTGTGTCCCGAGGTACGCATGCGTGGAGATGGAGAAAATTGGCGTCATCGGTGATGAAGTTCCGTCTGAGTGACCGCATAACAAACTGTATTGCCTTGCCCAGCCCCATCAACCAGAAGGAGCTGGTCTGTAAGTCCAGACATTTCGGCGTCTCTGAACTCAAAGAGAGGCCAGCTCGTCTGATCATCAACAAAGAAAGTTTAAAAGAGGTGAGGGGTGGATAAGTTTAAATATAAAAATTATGGTTTACTCCAGGGATTACCAATACAAATTATGGTTTACTCCAGGGATTACCAATACAAATTATGGTCTACTCCAGGGATTACCAATACACAAATTATGGTCTACTCCAGGGATTACCAACTACAATATGGTCTACTCCAGGGATTACCAATACAGATTATGTCTACTCAGGATTACCAAATTACTGGTCTACTCCGGGGGATGGTTTGTGTTTCTGACTTCGGTCTTCTGGTCTGTCTTACTTTTCAAATCTTTTGTTCTTCTAATCTTCTTCATCTGCCAGACACCCTTTCATTAATAGCAAAATATCGGTATCGGACTATCGGTAAAGGCATATCGGTCGCTCCTACTCAGAATGAATGACTTCAGATAGTTGCTGACTCTTTCAGGTTCCATGTGAGCTGCCAGAACGGCTGCACCACAGTGTGGCTTTCAAAGAGTACGGTAACGCTTGTGGTGGGTGCCTTCACTATGAGCCCCGACTTAACGCGAACCAGTTCTTTGTTAGGTGAGTAATTAAAACTGCTTTTACTTAGATAAGTTTGTGGCGCGGGGAGGGGCGAGTGTGGGTGTGTGTGTGTGGTGGGGAAGGGATAGCGTGTGGTACAGGTGCCTGACATTCGATTTATCGTCCTGGATATTTGGTGAGAACCCCCTGGGTTTTTGTTTATCAGGTCCTGAGGAACTTTGAAGCAGTTAACTCCCAGTCAACGTAAACATGGGTACCGGACATTAGTACCAGGGGCGGTGGGGTTACATATATACACCCCTCCCCCTCCCTAATATGTCGTGTGTGTGTATCCTATGAGTTATAAACTCTATCCTCAATTTAATAAGCCCTCATTGATATAACACCCCATCCAAATTTGGTCCAAATTAAGAACCCATTTGATCCCACTCCCTTCTCTCTCCCCCCTCTCACCCCCTCTCCCCCTCTCTCCCACTCTCTCTCTTCTCCTCCCACTCTCTTCCCTCCTTTAATCCCGTTTCCTAAAAAAATGCGGGATCAGCTCGTTTAGAACATAGATAGTTCAGTTAGCGATAGCGGACCCCATATGAGCAAGCGTATTAACAAGTGTATCGATCAATTATACCCATGTAACGCACTTGTCGGTCTTGTGGGTCGGAGGGGCATAAATGTGACACCATAGCAAGGAAGGATGAGCGGGTGGAGGGGGTGCGAAATAAAAAAAAGCGTTACGTAATAAGTGAATGGCTCCTATGGGTGAACGTATGGTGGCTTGAGTCGGGTCTGGGCTGGGGCACTGTCTCAGATGGTCTAGTCATCTTTTGTCTCCCACTTGATTGTGGGCAAACGTTTTGGATGTAGCGGGGAGGGGGGGGATCATGGCAAGTTTTGAGTATGGGCGCTCCAAGAGACTAAGTCTCAGCCCGCAGTTTTCACTGCAAGGGTTCAGAGAGACAGAGAGAGGGAGGGGGGAGAGGTGGGGGGAGTGGGGGTGGGATCAAAATGGGTTCTTAAATTTGACCAAATTTGGATGCTGTGTTATATCAAATATTATACCTACAATTACATATAATGCAAACGTCATTCACGATTTTTAGAGCATTTTCGAAAAAAAATGCTCTATTGTCCCCGTTTTGTCTGTCTGTCTGTCTGTCTGTCTGTCTGTCCGTCATCACACTAGATCTCAACAGCCATATAGTCTAGACCCATGATACCTCATATATGCGGGGCTGTAGGTCTGGCCTGCCCAAATGTACATCAAAAGTTCATTTCGATAGGACCTCTGAAAGGAGTACGGCTTCCAGGAGCTCTAAGGGGCTTATATATTATATATATGGCCCCATTCTACACCTTGTACGTTCAATAACCCATTCATTTGGTGCGAAATACTGCAGCACGTAGTTTCACCAAGATTTATTAAGAAACTCATCAAATGAAATAGTAAGCTTGTGAGTTTAATTGAAAGTATCAGAGCTATGCAACAATTGACGGAGTTTTCGGACGATTAAATTACTGCAATTTCGAATGTTTTCAATTATGAGTCCTATTTCAGTAACCACAAACCACTTGTAGTTAGATTTAAGAGAAAATAATTTTTTTCAAATATAAAGAAACGTCTTTATAATATTTTTTACAGATATATGCATTACACAATTGAATTTATAAACATTTCCAAAATTTACAAATATTTACTGAAAGCTAACAAACGTACTGATACATAACATGAAAATGCGCTAACACGTCCTGTGTCCAGAATGGAACAGGCTTAATTGCTTGTTTTTTCTCTCCCCCCTCCCAATCCACAGACCAATCAACTGCTCTAATGAACAAATGACCACCAGAGTGATCCAGTACAGTTGCCTGGCTACGTTTTCCTTCAGTAGCATCAGCTACTCCGTGGTAGTCAAGAGAAATAAAGAAGATGAGGAAGAATTCTCCTACTGGGTGTTTAGCAATGATATCAAGGTAAGCCGAGAAATGGATTATATGTTCTTAAATGCACTCCGAGAGGCGTAGCGAAGGGCATCATGCCCCGGGCTCTACTCACAAAGGGGCGCCAAAAATGGTATATTTTACATATAATATTATATGGTTTTCGAATTAGGGGGGGGGGCGCTAAAAAGGTATTGTGCCCCGGGCGATAGTTAAGCTCGCTACGGCACTGGCACCCCCCCCCCCCATCCAAACGTTGTGAATAGGGCATAAAAGCGTGTTTAATAATTAAAGTATAGTATGTGGACACACCCCTGTTTTCTATGTTTATAGATTCATGACGCAGTTTCAATTATTTTAAGTTTGTAGCACATACAATTTTTTTTTAATGTCCGTGGATTAGTGTTTGTCAAGACATGAGATTATTTTCTGTGAGAACATTGAACACAAGGTTGTGTTATAAAAGCTGAGAGAAGTTAAATGGATACAGACCTATGTTTTGTATTTAAATAAAACAACCAAACATATATGTATACCGCTAAACAAGGCCGTAGCCAGGATTTTGTTTGGGGGGGGGGCTGTGCGGCTTGGGGGAGGGTGCTGTGCGGAGAGTTTTATATAAGAAAAAATTGGAACACAATGATATAGGAGTATATTTTATAATAAAATTTGATTTTTAGAATTAATTTGGGGGGCCGTAGCCCCCTAGCACCACCCCGCCCCCAGCTCGGCTTTGCCGCTAAATGTATGGATACTGTTACTGGTGTTACTAGGCGACGGATGGTTGTGTGGTATTGCGCTCGACCTGAGAGTCCCTGGTTCGATCTCCGGTGAAGACCAAGGAAATTTTCCAGGTGCTGGCTTAAGTCCCCGCTATGTCTTCCGTGGTGCCTCCACGGCCATTACACTCCCGACTGTGGTGAGGATGAAAAAAGGGCACTACAAAAACCCTTGTCCCATTTAGGAGGGCGATTTTTTTTTGGTGGAAGGATGGCCGTGTGGTAAAGCGCTCGATTGTTGATCTCCGGTGACGACCAATAGATATTTCAGGTCATGGCTAAAATCCAGGCTATATCTCCCGCGGTGCCTCCATGGCCATTGCACTATCGTCTATGGTGGGGATGAAAGAAGGGCAACATAAAAACCGTTCCACTAGAGGTTTATAGGATCTAAGAGATTTCATCTCATCCTTACAGGGACTTCACACACACTGATGTTACTGTGTATTATAACACAGATCAATTGATTTTAAGTAATAGCCTATATCATCTTTATATTACGAAAAATGAAATTTTGCTGCATTTACGTGGGTTTTTTTTCTTCAAAAAAACAAAACAAAAAAACAGGTGTTAAAGGCCTCAGACGCCTTCCTGTATGAGGCTGAGGCAGCCAACAGCTACGATTACATCCAGGCCCAGTTTTATATTCTGCCCGAAGTCAACGCTTTCTGCAAAGACTTCTTGCTGCTGCCCCACTTCATGCCTACCACCACCACACCTATCCCTTCCCCCACGGCGTTTGAGAAGATCCTGGACGTGGTGGTCAATGACATCGGGGACGTCAACATCGAGGCCCGACCGAGCTTTGGAGGGGCCGCTGCGACAGGCCCTCAGACTCACCCATCCAAGGCTGAACACGGCAGAGGTCGCGGATCCCGCGTAGTGACGAGAGGCACTCTTGTTGTACTGAGCGCCCTTACATCTTACCTCATTTCTCTCAGAACTTTTAGAGTAAACATTTGGCTCAAAATTACGTGAAAACAGTTTTTTTTTTAAAAAAACGACATGAATTATAAGAATTTTCCCACTGTGTTTACTTTTAAATTATATTATTCAATTCTTTAGAAACACCATAAAAGAAAGAAGGCGTTTTGCCATTGTGTTTTTTCAAATGGAAAACATATTATTTTCCGTGGAAAAGTGTAGTGAAATCCTACAATATTTTTTTTAGCCCACATATGTGGCCATTTCTTTTCAAACATATGACTTGGATCTCCATGTAATATGTGACAGCCTGGAAATTTACCTTCTGGAAACATACATGTTTCATAAGGTATTGTAATATTCTCAAAACAATTAACCAGCCTGGCACAAAGTAAAGACGGCAGGTTCGAGATTACTGGAATCTGGCCAGCTGTTTTTCAAGATCCGGTGATTTATGACATTTTCTCTTTAAATTTTTTTATTAAAATTTCAAATAAAGTTTGCAGCAATTTAGTATGAAGAGTAGATTTGTCAAAAAAAACAAAAATGCCAGTAGAAGCTTCTGCTCAAAATGTAGATAAGTCTTCAGTTCTTGTCCACTTGGCTTATGGACGCTTTAGAAAAAAAAAATTATTTATTGCTTTTTTTCTTCATGCCCTTTACTATTTTATAATTTAAAAAACTTCTTCAACATTGTACATTATTAACGTTATCATAAAAGTTGGGACAAAAGAACCACACATATATTTATTATCATTGGTCAAATGTACTTGTAACATTTTTGTAAGACTAAAAGACTAGAATGAATGCTATACTTTTGAATGTACACAGACTCACATTACGCTTTATTCTGTGATTATATAAACCGTTCTTATGTTAAAATATTTAATAAAATTATTAAATTCGGAGTTTCAAAATCTATTTTCGTGTACTTATTGTTATAATTTTCTTCTTTTTAATTCTGTGCATATGTTTTTTTTTTACTTTAAAAAGACCAATTTATTTTTTTTAACATCTAAGAAGAACGAACATTAAATAAATCATGTGCAAATTCATTAAAAAAAATTATACTATAAATTCGCAAATCCAGCTTTCAAATATAGCTTTTAGTTTTATTTCTGACCAATTAAAATAAAACATTAAAGGAATTTTATTCATCAAACTCATCAAAATAAAAATTTTCAATGCATTTAGTTTTATTGGGTGATGTAAAAAAAAATTTGGTCCAACCCTTGAGTTGTAATAAATATTTTGTTCTCAGTTTTGTAAACATTCCATTTCAAGAAAAAAAAAAAAACTAACAAAAATTTTTAAAAATTCCTACTGTGATACTAGTTAATGTATAAGTGAAGTCTTTTTATTTGTGTTTACTGTGTGGACTGTAAATTGTTGGAACACCAAAATTTAGTGAAATATACACTTTATGACAGTATGAAGTTACACATGTCTAAAATGACAGTTTTTGGAAATAATGTAGGATTGGATTGAATGACAGGTTGTTGATATAAATGTATCAGTATATAAAATGACTAGAAATAAATGTAAGTTTGTAGCAAGTGTTATTGATTCTAAGATATGATCTGATTGATCTCTTTACATTTTTATCACATGCCATTTAAACATGTTTTATGAACTAAATTCTTGTGTAATATATATATTTGTCTTTGTACAGAGCCTATCATTTGTACAGTAAACATGTCAAGCGTTCTACACTGTTATAAAGATTTTAATGTAGAAAATGATGTGTGAAGGAGTTAAGAGCAGGGAGCTCATCAGTGTTTAAAAACTAATTTTTCTTTCTTAGTCTCAATTCTTATTTCCTTAAATGGCGTCTTAACCATTATAAAAATATCATCAATATAGTATATTTTAGTGTGAGCTAAAGAGACTAATTCAAAGCTAAAATTTTAACGATGACATGAGATGTTGTATACATTGCTCTTATATTTCATGAATCAGTAAATAATATATACGGTAATATCTAAGCCACATTTTGGAGTAACGGATAGGCTATCAGCACTAATGATACTTTCATACTTCTGTATTAGAAATTGCTTGCTTTGTATTAAATTTTTAATTAATCATGGTCTAAGAGTATTCTTAATGCATTTTGACCACAAGATATTCTTGTTGAAATTTTATTTTCTTTTTTCAGATGAATAGGGTGCATCATTGAAAAAGACTTACGCCATTAAAAAAAAATATATATATTTAGCTCTGATTTTTAACTTTATTGAATGGTTTTATTTCTTTTTTTAAAGTTTTGTCCAGTCCAACATTGGCATCGCATTTGTTACTTACCGATATGCAACTATCCATAACCCTGTAACCCAATGCTCAAAGCAGTTGAAATAATTTACAGGAAGACTATCTTTGTGCACTTGTACATACAGACCAAAACATTTCTGAAAAACTTTTTTTCTTATATTATTTGATTACTTATTGCTGCATGCTCAACATTTCCTTACAATAAAAAAATTCTAATAAAGAAACTAATATCCAAAAATGGCTGTGTCCGAGTTGATTTAAATTAAATTATATCACCTATCGATATTAAAAATCAAATAGCCAGATAAGGTTGGAAAAAAAATTTAGTTACCTGAGAATGTACATAAAAAAAGATATACATGTACTTTAATTGGAAGCTTGCATGAGATATATTTAATTAAAAGAAATATCAATGATTGAGTTATTTGAGTTGAACTGCATTTATCCTTGCGACAGAATGCAGACACTTTTTATAATTATATACCCCTTAAAGATAATTCTAAAACACTTTCAAACTGGAATAATTCATTAATAACCAATGTAAAAACATCAAATTATCCACAAACAATAGATATTAAAACATAACACACAGCTTAGGTATATAATATAATTTAATGCATTCAAATTCTGAACAGAACTAATGAGAAAGTAAATAAAAAAAAAGCCACATCTCTGGATTTCTGTTAACTTAAAGCCAGATCTAGTCGGGACACTTCTTTTCTTAATTCTTCTATTTCATTTCCCCTGAAACATTTTGGAAAAAAAAGTCAATAATTAATTAATCATATGACAAATAAAAGAAAAGCTCATGAGATAGAGCGGACGTTCTACAAATGCTGGTTGAGCCAAAGTTTGAATTGATAATTAAAGGACAAATAATCTATATACATGTTTGAAAAATAACAATAATTAATATTCATATTGTAGACATTTTTGCAAATGGGCTGCAAAAACTAAACTGTTGTCATGGTTGCAAAGCATGAAAGTTTGAGAGCTACTAAGATAAAATAATCACTGAAATGTTATTTTTTCTCTTTGAAATTATAAATGTTTATCAACGTTTGACTAGCACAATAAATATTTAATTGACATAAAAAAAAAGGAAATCAAGTCATTAAAAATATACATGTATTACAGCAATTAGGTTTAAAATTTCTAATTATCAAATTATTTAAAGGATGACTTATATGGCCTAAGTGTAGCTTATAAACCTGGGCTCAACTAAAGGGATGAAAGAATAAAGAAATAATATGGCGGAAAAAAGCGAAATGTTTATTAATTGCATCTAGCAGTATAAATGTTTGCAGTTGGTTTAAGTCCCATAAGTCCACCCAGCTTTAAATAGGCATCTGACTTAAGTTGGAGAAGTAAAGGCAGCTGGGCGTTGTTCTAACCACATTATCCCTTTATATGCCAAGGTTACAGAAACAGATAAATTCTACAACTCATCTGCCGCAGTGATCCTTTAGGGGTTAAGGGAACTTGAACTTCTACTATATTGGCAAGTTTCCTATGGTGTAAAACATCAGAAATGTTTTCTAGACTATTTAAAAAACTTACTCTTCTTTCAACACTCCATGGATCTGGCTGAGATGACCCTGGTGGAGAAATGGACTTGAGATCTTGGAGGACAAACCAGACTGTTTGGCTTGCATTTCCAGTTTACACTTCACCTAGTCAAATTAATTGGTACAGGCTAATCAAATTCTGATCCTGGTCTTTAATCAGTGACAGAAAAACAAAAACAACAACAAAACTAAGGGCATGATTTGCATTCTAAATATGATGTGCATTGTATACAGAGCATGTGAATGTGTACATTCAAAACTAATTTCTGCTGACTGAATCTTTAAATGTTTATTATTATCCCCAACAAAAGCAAACAAAAAAAAAGTCATTCTGTGATCTGTAAAAAAATTTATAAAAGAAACTGGAGTAGTGGATTAAAGTTTCTGGCTGATCGCGATTTGACAGGCCAGCTACTAACCTGCTTGAAGCTCTGCTCGTACATCTCCATGTTTTCCCTTATTCTTCTAAGTTCTTTCATCATCTGTCTCTCTGCCTCACTCAGAACTGGCACATTGCTCTGTAGCCTACGAAGGATTGTTTCAACTCTGGAATACAGAAACGTAAGTCTGTAATGTTAGTGACTCATTCAAAGTACTTTTTTTCCTACCTTTTAATTAACTTATAAAATGGAAGGTTTTGTCAGAGCGATTTAAAAACATTTTATTTTCTGAAACTTTTTAAGTACTTGGAAACATTGAGTCTTTGATTTTCACCTTTTCACAAATAGTTCTGGACAATGAAAAAAAAAGGACTAATTCACAACATACAAGTAGGCAGATTTATGATAATAACTATGTGCAGGAAAGCCAAATTTGCTGTTTTATAAAAACAAACATTTTATTGGTAAATAAAACAGTAAAACATATCGGTGAGCATTTAAACCTTGATATTTATTGCGAAATTCGTACCGTATTTCAATACACAATCCGACACTAGAACCAAATTAATTCATCTGTTTGATTACATGAAAGGAATATTTAATTTTTCTTCCGTACATGACTATAAAAAAGGGTCATACATATTTTGAAAAGAATTTATCAACCTTCACAGATTTTGATTTAAATTGTAATAATGTGAGGGACAGGTGGTCAAGTGATGTAGTAGAGCGCTAGACTGCTGGCCTGAGAATCACAAATTCGATACTCAGTGAGAACAAAGTAAATTTTCCAGGTCCTGTTAAAGTTGGTTAATGTCCCACAAGTCCACCCAACTTAAAATAGGTATCTGACTTAAATTGGGGAAAGTAAAAGCGGCTGGGCATTGTGCTAACCAAACTATCCCTTTATATGCAGTGGATAAAGAAACAAATGTATCCTACACTTAATCTGTCCCAAGGGAACTTTTTTATTAATAATGTGCTATTAAGATTTCTGGAGCCCAGGTTAAACAGCAATCACCTTTTGAACAGTCTTTCATGGTTCTCCTTTGTAGCTTCCAATTTTTCAGCAATCTCACTGGCATGATCAGTAAGTTCTTGACGAGTTCTTGCAAGAACTTTCAAATCCTCTAAATGGTACTGTTTATGTTCAAACAGTACAGCTATTCTGAAAATTGATGTAAACATGTAGCTTTGAAAACATTTTTTGGCACTCATTATTATTAGTTTTGACAGAGGTGAAATTCCGAAAACATGATCTAAAGGTTTCAACACTTTTTTTATACTAAAAGATTGTAAGTGATTTACTTTACGAAATCAAGATGAGTTCTAAAATAATAAACTTCCACCAATTAATGACATGCATATGGTCTAATTATTTTTTTGATGGTTAAATGCAGACTATTGGATGTGATTATTAAATAACTTAAAATTTTTTGTTTGATTTTACAATTTTTGAATACAGTTCATTAATTGTAAAGAAATGTAGCAAAAAATATAAAGATACATGTATATGCAACTTCGTCAATAGCCTATCAGGGGATGCGTTTCAGAGGGGAAAGCCAAGGGTGAAAATCATATATCTAAATTATCCGCGATCCATGGTCTAGCAAGCGACAACAGTACATATATATTACCCACTATAATTATAAAGACTATCATTAATGGTGGAATAAAAAAAAAATGTTTCCTTCTGTTTTATGAATACAACTTTTAATAGTTTAATTTTTATTAATGTCTTCAAAGTGACAGCAACATATATATGCTGATGGAAAGTGCTAGATGAAAATTTTTTTACATCAGGGAAAACAAAAATTTAGATTTCCAGAATATTACCTTGCATCTATTTCTTGTCTGGCTCTGTCTAATCGCGGGATGTATTCTTGTCCTAAAACTTTCGTGGCATGAATCAAAAGTTGGTAACAGTTTTTCTGGCTCTGTTCAGTGGTGCTACAGGATCTATAGCAACATAAGAAAAAACAAACAAACAATTAACGGGTTGAGTGGCTGAACAGTATAAAGTACATGACTGTCGCCCTGAGAGTCCTGGGCTCAAACCTCTGTCAGAACAAAGGCTATATCCCCCCCCCCCTTAACTTACATTTTGTTAAACTATTTTTTTTTTTTGGCTCTTTGTTCCTATTTTCACAAATCCTGTAGCACTTCTGAAGTAAATTATCTTCGCTTAAATTTTTTTAAAGTTAATTTCCTTAACAATCAGTTGAAGAAGATGGATAGCAAAATCATTCTATAACCATGGCATCGGAAGGTTTAGCACAGTGCTCATCCCCCTTTACTTTCTCCCAGTACTACAGAATGGACCTTTTTTCTTTAAATTTGTAGCTAATGTAAAGACATTGTACACATATAATAAGTAGCCAAAGACATTTTAAAAAATACTAACACTTTATTAAAACATGACATGGTTGCCATGGCAACGGCGGCCATATTGGATTTTTACTACAATTGTGTACAAAAATAAAAGTGTTTTAACTAAATAATGATACATACAATTTTTTAAAAAATTAGGCAATTATATTGAGAAGCATCTCCTTAACACTTTCTATTTTACAGTTTTTTTTAAAATATAGCTCACTTTTTTTATTTTATCATTTTCATGAAGTACCCTTAAAAATCGAAAAAAATACTGAAAAATCATACATTTTACCCTGAAATAAAAAAAATCTGTGACAAAAAATAAAAAACTACAAAATAGAAACTGTAGCTATTATATCAAGTTACAAAACTGGAAATTTTCATAGCAATCTATGCATTAATAGAAAAGTTATAAGAATTTTAAGATCAAAAAATCTAATTTTAAGAAAAACGCAAAAAATGTAGAAAAAAAGCTTAAAAACCTTTAAAAAAAAGTTAAAACAGCCCAGAAGCATATCCAGTTGTTCCATGTTGTTTTCTGCATTCCTGCTCAGCTCTTAATAAGCCCTGCATTCTTTTCTGTTGAATTTTTTATCTTCTCCATCAGCAGAAGCTTTAGCATTGTCCAAACGTTTTTTTTGCCTCGCTAGGCATAGTTTGTCAGTATTGACACCACTAATGTCTGAGAAAAATTGCCTTCAAAAAAAGGGGTCAAAATTGTTTTCAGCAATGGCTGTTAATGTAGCATACTCCACTTTAGCTTTACTGTGAAAATTGGTTTTGTTTCACCTGGACCAAATCATGTTATGAAGGGACTCATTTGCGTTCTGAGTCGCATCTCTTTCACATCTTTTTAGCAGGTTTAGTTCTGACAGTCTGTGATAAATTGGGAGGAGGTGCTTGTGAAGCCTGTCAAAATCTAAAAATGTGTGGATCCTTTTCTGATGTTCACCAGGAAACTTATGATGGTAGATATCTCGTTTATAAAAACACCAAGAAGTCGGCCCAGGTGGACAATACTGGTGTTGCATATGGTCATCAGTGGAGTAACAGTGGTATAATGATGCCAATATAGCTTTCTTTTTCTCTTCTGCTGTTTCATTGTTGTTACGTATGGCCCAAGCATAGTAAATACAAAGTTTTTTAATCTTGTCTTGGGTCAAGCTGCCTTGCTTTTTGCCTCCCAGTGTGATTCCTAAGAGTCAAAAGAAAAAAAAAATACATGAATAGCTAGAAAGCAAAGCTTGAAGAAAATGACAGCAATAAGTATTACAAGTATGTTCCAACTTCATATTTAAAATTATTAATGCAAAATTAATTTCAATTACTAACCTTTTTTGGAGGAATCGCTAACTAATTTCCGAAGAGCTGTTCCCAATCGTTTGGCTACGTGATTAAGGCATTCTTTTTTTTCAACATCAACACTAGGACCATAAGGCTGAAGAGCCCTAACTTTATCAAAGGCTTTGGAGTCTCCATCCCCCAACATTGTGGTATACCTAAAGTTGAGCAGTTGAAGAGAACAACTCCACAATATCACAGCTGCATCAGACTCCATCATCCCAGATGTACCTGTAGAAATGTGATTTTAGATAAATTAATAACTTATTAAAATGGATTCATTATTTAACAGGATATATTTATCTATTAATTGTTATATTAATGTAATGACCTACATGATGTTCAAATATTCAAATTTATATAGATTAATTGAAGAATTGAAGAAATCAAAGTTAAAAATGAAATAAGAAAAATTACATGCTGATTGCTGTAGTCACATTTAAAAAAATTTTTTTGAACTCTGCAGTCACATTTAGAAAATTTGTATATAATATAAAATTTATTTCAAAGCAAAATACTAACCATTGTAATTTATACTGCATCCATTGTCTTTATGCTGCGCAAGCGTGTGGGGTCATCTTTCTTCAGACGCTGACCAGTCGTAGCACATGTCTGACAATGCAAGCTGGTGACATACATTGTCCAGTTGCAATCTCTATGAAAAATATTTGCATTCTTTGCAAGTTACTTCAATATTTTTGGCAAATCCTTCACTCTTTGTGTCTGATACACGTGTTTCTATCTTGCCAAAACATTCTGGGCAAGCAAGTGACGAAATAAAAGAAATTAAAATACCAATGTCAATAATGGTTCTTTCTGAAGAATCACAAGGTGTTGCATCGAAAACTTGCTCACTTAGTCGTAATTTCTTAGCAAAACTGCACTCACTAGGGTCTGTAATAGCAGATGAACAGGGTAGTCCAATATCGTTATTGACAACAGCAGCACTACTAGTACTACTAGTATTGGGACTAGAGATAATCAATGCGTTGTTGGTGACAGTTACATTTGCTGAAGATTTTTTTTCTTTACGTACAGCAATAGCTTTGGCAATATTTTTGTATTTGTAAATATTTTTACGATGAGACATTATTTAAACAATAAAATAACACAGTACCAACGTGGTAAAACAAAGACAGTCGATCGTAAACAGGATGCGTTATTTAGGTTTTAAAAGCGTCTCTTCCGGAATGGAAACAAAGATTTATAGTTCATACTAAAAATAGCAGACCAATAGTAAATTTCGTAGGTGGTTCTTCCGCTTGGAAGTAGCTAATGAGAATTTTTTTTCTGTATATTACTAGTTATAATGGAAAGCCCCAAGATATAAATAGCAATTAGGTCATAACATAGAAATTGTGATTCAGAAAAACCTAGACCCTTTTACAACTTGAAACATTTAAAGTGAATCCTTAATTTTCATTGGTTAGTCTAATACCACTGACCCTGACAATAAAAAGAAGCGCTTTACAGTGATATATAATACACAGAGATAACTAATTAGTTGCTAAGCCTTACACGATACCAAAAATGAATGATTTAGCAATTTGTTAGTAAAATTTGTGTACACATCCCTTACTAAAAAAATGATTAAAAATAAAAATAATCACTGATGTCTTATAAAAATATGGTTTTTATGTGCCAAAATGGATAAATAACTAAAATTAGGTCAAAACGAAAATTCGTTAGAGACTTTATTTTTGACCTTAGGCTAAGGCTATTTTAAGCCGTCCTTAGCCTTAATTGTGGTTAAAGCCAAAAATGCCGCCCCAGAAACATGAGTCGGCGATACCATGAAGTTGATATCACAAAGATGGATTATGCCTGGGATCAGCTGGAGAGGATGTACATTGGTGGCCCACCAAATATGTTAATAATTAAAGCCAAAAACTGAACTTTGATCTTTTTTAATACTATGCTAATGATTTTATTTTTAAAGCTACTCATGAAGTAAATTGAATAAAGTTAGCTACAGAGAAATGGAAAAGTAAAAACATCTTTATTTGCTTTTCAGGCAGCCGAGAAAGAAAACTTAAAAGAATCTATGTCCATTAGCAATTATAAGACACTGACACATTTTATAATAATGATTACCTGGTTACATCATGACACTTACTTTAAAATTGGATTTAAATCTCTCTTTTGTAGAATCTGCTTCACTTTCCAACTAAATGGTTCAGAGCTCTGTGATGGCAGTGATGAACCTAGATCCAAAGGGTCAGTGCTGGTCGAAAACAACTGGTACTGGAGTCTGCAAATTAAATGAAAATATACTTTAACCATTAAAATATAGCAAGAAAGAAAAGCATTAAGTAATTATGAAAATGGATTAAATCTTAAGACAGAAGATTTTCTTATTTCATAAATGATTAAACTTTTTTTCCCCACAGTACATGCAGTTTGACTTTAAATAAAATAGATGTGGAGTAAGATTCCAAACACTATTACACATCAATAAACTGTGGATAATGAGATCGAGATAATGCAATTAATATTAAAAAAAAATATTTAAAAATTCGACATTTTAGTCCTTCACTCCACTTTCTAATTATCATTAGATTTCTAAATCACGCCCCTCTTTACATAACAAAGTATTCAAATGAAAATAACCTAATTTTACAGACTTTTACTTTTGTTTACATCACAGTTTACAAATTATTTGCAATATTATCTGATTGTCACACACCATTAAAATAAAGAAAACCAGTCCCCTATAAAATAAATGAAATGGGTGTTTTGTATTAGCGAGGGATGCATTCAGACATTTTTGAAAAATATATGCACTGCATTTTAGGAAAAAAATTCAGCAAAGCATTTTCCTAATTGGGAGTTCGATTTATCTGGTAGACTCAGTAGATTTTACTATTTTATACAGGT